>VZSJ01042909.1:0-12683 GCA_013398405.1 Pheucticus melanocephalus | reverse complement strand
CACTGCATTTTCACTCGAAAATTAAAATACTATTCTAGTACACTGCAGTTTCCACTCTAAAATTCAAATACTATTAAAATACACTGCATTTTCCACTAAAAAACTGAAATACTATTCTAGTACACTGCATTTTCCACTCTAAAATTCAAATACTATTAAAATACACTGCATTTTCCACTCTAATATTAAAACACACTGCATTTTCCAGTCTAAGATTAAAACACACTGCATTTTCCACTGTAAAACACACTGGTCTTGCTTAAACTGGGATTTTAGGAGACGCTTCTGTTTGACTGTGTTTGACTGGGTTTAAAATTAAAATACTGTTCGAATACACTGCATTTTCCACTGTAAAACACACTGGTCTTGCTTAAACTGGGATTTTTAGGAGACACTTCGTGTTTGACTGGGTTTAAAATTAAAATATGATTCAAATACACTGCAGTTTCCACTCTAAAATTAAAATACACTGCATTTTGCACTCTAAAACACACTGGTCTTGCTTAAAGTGGGCTTTTTAGGGAGGAGACGCTTTGTGTTTGACTGGGTTTAAATCTCAGGCGGGTGGCAGTGCCCAGTGCCCATCAGTCCCTGTCCCCACACCCAGCTGATGCTGCCCTCCGAGCACAGAACTGCCCCAGAGGGGCAGCCCTGGGGCCGCAGGGAAGGAGCCGCATTTTCCAGCCATTGTGATAACTGTGCTCTGCAGGAGCAGCGCATCGTCCAGACAGCCGGGAAGGTGCGGGAGGACTCAGGGTGCTCTCCAGAGTAAGCGATTGTGACATTTGCAGAGTCATCGCCTTCCCCCAGCCCGGGATCCGGAGCCTTTCCCGCCGCCCGCAGCCCTGGAAACAGCAGCGGGAGGATGGAGCAGGTTCAGGTGTGCCCTGCGCCTGCCAGGGGCACCGGGACACCTTTGTCCCCCTGTCCATTGTGACGGTGATCACAAGGGTTTTCAGGATGAGAGAGAGACAAAAATGCTGACTCCATCAAAAGGCTTGATTTATTATTTTATGATATATATATATATTACATTATGACTATACTAAAAAGAAAATGAAGGAAAGGTTTCCTCAGAGGGCTAAGCTAAGAATAGAATAGAGAAGAATGATAACAAGGGAGCTGGCTGAAACAGAGAGCAAGAGCCAGCTCTGCCATGACTGGTCAGTAAATCCAAACATCTACAGGAGACCAGTCACAGATCCACCTGTTGCATTCCACAGCAGCAGATAACCATTGTTTGCATTTGTCACTGAAACTGCAGCTCTCAGAAGGAAAGATCCTAAGAAAGGATTTTTCACAAAAGATGTCTGCAACAGTCCATCGGGGGAAACTTATCTGGGGAATTCTTTATCTGGGGAATTCTTGGGAATGCTGTGTGGGGCAAATCCCTGTCGGAACCCAGGACATTCCTCTGGCTGCCCTGGAGGACTCCAGACCCTGGCAGGGGGCTCTGAGACCTTGGCATGGAGTCAAAAAACACCTGTGCCTTGGATTTTAACCCATGGAAACAATTACCAACTTTGTGTGAGGAGTTACAGGCCACAAGGGTTTGAGTAGAATGACAGTGAATTTATCACAAGGTGAAAATGTAGAATTTTGGGGTTTTTAGAATAGGGGTTCAAGAGGCAATATGGAGGAATCCGGGCGTGTTCTTTCTCCTTCATGTTCTTGTCCTCCATCTTCTGCTGTGATGGTGACTGTCACAGACACATTTTATGAAAAATCTTTTCATTAAGATCTTTTCTCTTGAGAAGCTGAGAAGCCTCAAGAACAAAATGTAAACATTGATTATCTGCTGCTGTGGAATGCAACAGGTGCATCTGTGATTGGTCTCATGTGGTTGTTTTTAATTAATGGCCAATCACAGTCAGCTGGCTTGGATTGTCTGGTCAGTCACAAGATTTTATTATCATTCCTTTCCTTTCCTTTCAAGCCTTCTGATGAAATCGTTTCTTCTATTCTTTTAGTATAGTTTTAATATAATATGTATATCATAAAATAAGAAATCAGCCTTCTAAAACATAGAGTCAAAATTCTCATCTCTTCTCTCATCCTGAAACCCCTGTGAACACCACCATAGGTGACACCTCTGGATTGGTTTGGAGTAGAAACAGACTGTCTAACATAGGTGATAGGTATTGGAAAATTATTGTAAATAAAGTACAGGTAGTTCTTAGTATAAAAAATAACACCACCCTGAGGGTGGTCAGTGTGCCATGGACCAACGTGCTGGACAGATCTCAGCAGGTCAGAGAAAGAATGTTATACATAAGGAAAAATAAACAACCTTGAGAAGCAGAACTGATGCATCCTGACTTCTTCTTCAGTCTCGGGGCTGGGAAAAAGAGACTTCCTAACACCTCGGGGTCATCTCTACACCAGAGACCCATCAATCCCTGGGACAAAGGAGGGATTGGAGAGGGGTTTCTGTGAGCACAGGGGGCTCCCTGAACTGCTGCCTTGCAAAGCAGAATAAAGATTTCAGTGCAGGTGGAAGGAACATCACGTTGCACAACTGGCAATTCCCGCATCCAGCTGCAGGGCAGGGGGCTGGGATGAGGAGGGAGGGCTGGGGAGACACCAGCACCTAAAAACAGTCAAGTCCTACAGAAATTCCACTCCTTCCCTCCAGCTTGCCTGGGGGCCTTCACAACTCGTTCTGCCTTGTGCCTGTCTGATTGTTTGCCCAGATTCCCTGGAGCAGCTCAGAGCTCAGGCCAGGTGTCTCTGCAGTGTCCAGTGCCAGCATGGGGACACTGCCCCCGTGCCCAGGCTCTGAGGGGAGCAGCACCAAGCAGGGACAGAACACTGCAGCCTCCATTCCAGCATGAGGAGCTGCCCTGGCAACATGCAAAAGGAAACACTGAATTCCACAAGGGTTTGGGTTGGAAGGACTCCCACCCACCTGAGATTTAAACCCAGTCAAACACAAAGCGTCTCCTCCCTAAAAAGCCCAGTTTAAGCAAGACTGGTGTGTTTTAGAGTGCAAAATGCAGTGTATTTTAACAGTATTTGAATTTTAGAGTGGAAAATGCAGCTCATTCCATGGGCAGGGACACCTCCCACTGTCCCAGGCTGCTCCCAGCCCTGTCCAGCCTGGCCTTGGGCACTGCCAGGGATCCAGGGGCAGCCCCAGCTGCTCTGGGCACCCTGTGCCAGGGCCTGCCCTCCCTCACAGGGAACAATTCCCAATTCCCAATATCCCACCTAAATTTCCTCTCTTTCATAGATTGCTGTGGGATGGAAAGGACCTTAAAGCTCATCCCATTCCAACTCCTTCCCAAGGGCAGGGACACTTTCCAGGTCACTCAGGTAAGTGACATCTCTTACATCTCTTAAGTGGCAAAAATTCCAGCAAGCCAAGAAGTGTTGCTTGTTCTTAGAAAAAGCACTCCAAAAAAGCTGGAGAAAGCCTTTTTTTTTTCCCCACCAAAAATGTTTGTTTTCAGGGAAACATCAATTTCAGTTTTCCAGTGGGAAATAACAAAACATTTTGGTTTCGCTTTAAGTTCAAATATGACTTTAGATTTTATTTTTATTTGGTTGCTTTTAACTGCAGCAATGTTGTAAAGCAGGCTGAAAGCAGCATTTCCACTTAAAATCTGGCTGAAACCTCCCAGGGGAAATCTCTACTTTCTAAACCAAAAATTTTTGGAATGAGGATTATTCCTCCACTATTTCTCAGTAAGGAAAAATGTGGATTTCTGGGTGACCATCCTGCAAACCTGGAGGAGAAAACTGTCACCCTAAGCTGTCTCATTACTCTTTCTCATTGGGGTGGGGTTGAGAGTTTGGGATGGAGACAGTTTGGTGCTTCCAGCTCACTTTCAGAGCCACAAGGAGAGGAGGGGACAGCAGGACCCTCCTGAGGAGTCCCCAGCCACCAGCACCACTCCCTTTCTCCTGGCTCAGGGAATCCCACTCACCTTTCAGCTGTGCCAGCTCATGACTGATGGCACTGTGATATTTACTGCTTGTCACAGCAGCCTCCAGCACATCACACTTTTGGCAGGAGAGGGAACTCCTTCAGCTCCTTGCAGCTCGTGGAAAAGTGATGGATTTATGGCGGCCCTTCCCTTGTCACATTCACCCAGAGGCTGGCATGGGGAGGAAAGGAAAGGGGAGAGGGAAAGGGGAGAGGGAAAGGGGAAAGGAAAGGGGAAAGGAAAGGGGAAAGGAAAGGGGAAAGGAAAGGGGAAAGGGGAAAGGAAAGGGGGAAAGGAAAGGGGGAAAGGGGGAAAGGAAAGGGGAAAGGAGGAAGGCTCAGCCAGATACAAACACTGAGAAAGGGAAGAGGCTCCAGGGGGGTTGGATCAAGGGCAGGTGGGGGATGAATTAATGGGATCAAGCAGGATCCATCCCAGAGGGACTTGGCAAGACACATCCTTCTCCTGGAGCACAGGTCCTGGGGGTGTGCAGGATGCAGAGCTCCAGCAAAGGAGGAAGGTCAGGCTGTGGGAGAGGGAGAAAAGGAGGGAGCAGAGGGGAGGGAGGCTGGAGGGTGCCAAGCACCATCAATGCCACGGCCTTGCCAAGAGCTGGAGGGACAAAGCTGACACCTGGGGTTTGCAGGTGACAAAAGTTACAGGCTGGGATAGAGCCAGGATTTGGATTTTATCTCAGAGATGGCCTTTCCTCAGGGGAAACAAAATTAAAAGACCATTTTAGCCTGGAAGTTCCCCAAACCCGCTCTGGAGTTGCTCAGATGGAATGAGCAGGTTTTGAGGGCCACATCTCCCCCCTTTCCTTTAACCCAGCTGCAGTGGGACACCCAGTCAGTGCCCATCACTGCTGTCCCACCCTGCCCATGGCACCCCATCCACACGGGATGCTGAATCCTGGAGTATCCTGGACTTTGCTGTCCCAGTCCTCAGTACCTCCCCTGAGCCAGCAGCTCATCCTCCCATGCCCTTCTTCCAGCTAAAATCCCCCAAATGGACCTGCCAGCGTGGATGTCTCCCCATCCCCAGCACCTCCTGGATTCTGAGCACAGGCTCTGCCAAAGACAAAGCTGAGGAGCCCAAACTGAGGAGAAAAGTGAAGGCACCAATCCCATTAAAGTAATGAGTGCCCTGGGGCAGGATTTGTCACTGCTTTGCACAGAAAGGAGAGGCTGAATGTGCACACACAGCTACATCAAACCCCTGCGAGCCACAGCTGAGTGCAAGAGTTAAACCTGCAGCTTTTCCCTGTCCCAGTTGCAGGAGGGAAGAGTTTCTTCCCTTTCATTTTCCTCTCTCTCCTCTTGTCTCCCTTGTTACACGAATGAGGCAGCAGAATTTTAACAGCTTTAATGTTCTGCAAAAGCTCCGAGCAAACAGAACTGCTCTGACCTTTGCAGTGCTCTGTAACTCCAGCAGCTGTCCAAACCCCCTCCCTCCCCAGGGACAGGGGACAGCCAGGAAAAGCACCTTGTTGCTCAGAGGAAATCAGCCATGGGATTTTCCTGGTGGGAGAAGAACGAGGAGATGCCTCCCACACCATCAGCATTTGTAGGGATCAGCCAAGAGGGAATACTGGGAATGATGGATGCAGGAGGCTCTCAGCAATCCCTGCCCAGGTGGCACCAGGGTGGGGAAAACAAGGCACAGCACCCCAGGAATCCCAGGGATGGAGTTTTGTGCTTCCAAGGGGATGAAAGCAATGGGAAACACTTCAGTGCTGCTGAAGGGGAGAGTTCAGCTCTTCCCACAGCACAGAGAACAGATTCCCTTTGGGAAATGGAGATGCACTGAAGTCCTGAGCCTTACACAGAACCACCAGCCCAACCAAGACTCAATCCCAGCCCCAGCTTTCCCCTGCAGCTCTGCCTTCTGTTTTCCTCCTCCTTTGCTGCCCCATTCCCATGGGATGGGACCACTGCAAAACCCATCCTGCTCACAGGCTG
This sequence comes from Pheucticus melanocephalus, assembly GCA_013398405.1. Taxonomy (NCBI): domain Eukaryota; kingdom Metazoa; phylum Chordata; class Aves; order Passeriformes; family Cardinalidae; genus Pheucticus; species Pheucticus melanocephalus. The sequence goes on along the minus strand of VZSJ01042909.1, from coordinate 6,793 downwards.
CTGCATCTCCCTCCCAGCTGCTTAAAATCACAAAGGGCTTCTCCCCCTGCTCCTTCCTCTTACCCAATCCTCCTCTTTCCCTTTAACCTGAAATCCCCTCCAAGCAAACAGAGAAAACAGCACTGGCTGCCACAGGCGAGCAATAACCCAGGAAATTTTAATCCCTGCCTGTGATTGTACAGAGGAACACAGAGTGAGATAAAAGGCTCACCAGCCCTGGCATTATTATATTAGAAAGGTAATTATCTCTTCTGCCACCTGACTTTGGGCTGTCTTCAAATAATGAAGTTTGCAGCTCGTGTTTGCAGCCCCAGGAGCAGCAGAGCCTTGCTCGAAACACGAGAGAGAATTGTCTGCTCTGGGGGCAGAGCCAGCAGAGCCAGGCTGGGAGGAGGAGGAGGAAGGGGAGAGGAAATCTGAGCTCCTGGCAGCTGCTGGTGCCTGTGTCCCACCCCAGAGCTGGGCTCAGGACTCAGCCCAAAGCACAGCAGCACACACCCAAATTCACATCTGTGTCAAGGCACCTGCCCCGTGGGTCCTGATCTTCTGGGCTCTTCCCAAACCATCAGGAGGGCTGAGGGGATGTTAAAATAAAAAAAAAATTCCCTTTTGATGCTGCTGCATAAGCAGGAAAGAGCCTGGAATGGCTTGGATGGGAGGGAATTAAATCCCATGGCAGGGACACCTCCCACTGTCCCAGGTGCTCCCAGCCCTGTCCAGCCTGGCCTTGGGCACTGCCAGGGATCCAGGGGCAGCCCCAGCTGCTCTGGGCACCCTGTATCAGGGCCTGCCCACTCTCACAGGGAACAATTCCTTCCCTAAACCCCACCTAACTCCACTGTCTGTCACACTGAAGCCATTCCCTGTGTCCTGTCCCTCCATCCCTTGTCCCCAGTCCCTCTCCAGCTCTCCTGGAGCCCCTTCAGGCCCTGCAAGGGGCTCTGAGCTCTCCCTGGAGCCCCTTTTCCCCACCTCAATGACAGATGGTCTTCCACCACAATATCCAGCCCCTCAACAAGGCTCAGGGTCAGCAGCTGCTCCTCCCTGGCCCAGCCTGTGCCCTCCTGCAGCCCAGACCATTGACCCATGTGTGGCTGTCATCTCCTCCCTGCGCTGGGAAGACGAACTCAAATTCCACCTCCCAAATTCTGGCCACCTTGTGCCACCCTTGCCAGTCAATAAATCCCTCTCAGCCTCACCCTGGGCTTTGCAGCTCTGGGATCAGGCCTGAGCTGTCCTGGCCATGGCCCCTCTCATCTGTCACACACTGCTCTGTAACACCAGCAGCCTTTCACCTGCTCTTACTTATTTATTCCAACAGGAAAGATGAGAGGAAAACACCCCCTGGCCAGCCTGTGTCAGCAATTAGGAGCATGGAATATCTGGCAGGAACAGCTTTATAACCAGAGCTGTGCCCTGTCCTTCCCCTGTGCCCCTGGCAGGCAGAAACGCTGAGGATGAGGGGTCAGCCAGGGAGGCAGGGCTGGCTCCAGGGACAGCAACACAGCAGGGACCAGCAGCAATTCTGTCCCAGTGGATCTTTTTTGGCTGCCCCAAAGCTTTTCACCCCTCCAAGCTGCTGTTTGAATCCTCAGACCCACAGGCCCCACAGCAGCAGAACCAGCTCTCAGTTCCAGTTCCCACTGCCCCCAGACTCTGGCACCAGGCACCACATTCTCCCCCAAAAAATGCTCATGGCTACAAAAAATCCATCCAAACCCCCCAACACACCATCCCTGCACAGTGACCAGCAGCAGTTCTGTCCCAATGGATCTTTTTTGGCTGCCCCAAAGCTTTTCACCTCTCCAAGCAACTGTTGGCAGTAGTTCAGACCCACAGGCCCTGAGGCAGCAGAACCTGCTCTCAATTCCTCACAGACCCACTGCCCTCAGACTCTGGCACCAAAAATGCACCAAAAAATCCCCCCCCAAAAATGCTCATGGCCACAAAAAAGTCATCCAAACCCCCTGTGACACCTGCACACCATCCCAGCACAGTGACCAGCAGCAGTTCTGTCCCAAGGGATCTCTTTTGGCTGCCCCAAAGTCCCTCACCTTCCAAGCTGCTGTTCCAATGCTCGGACCCACAGGCCCTAAGGCAGCAGAACCAGCTCCAAATTCCAGTTCCCACTGCCCTCAGACCCTGGCACAGATTAACAGCACTGCAGAGCACCATGGCTGAAGCCCCTTTTTCTCACCCCAAGCATGAGGCATTCTCTATACCTGTGGCAGATTCTCCCAGGGCATTGCTCCAGAAGTTCCCTGAGTAGGCCTGGCACCAGGCACCACATTAGCACCCAAAAAATGCTCATGGCCACAAAAAATCCATCCAAACTCCCTTCCACAACTGCACACCTTCTCAACACAGTGACCAGCAGCAATTCTGTCCCTTGGGATCTCTTTTGTCTGGCCCAGAGCTTTTTCACCCCTCCAAGCTGCTCTTTGAATCCTCATACCCACAGGCAGCAAAATGAGCTCCCAGTTACTCACAGACCCACTGCCCTCAGACTCTGGCACCAGGCACCACATTCCCACCCCAAAAAATGCTCATGGCCACAAGAAATTCATCCAAACCCCCTCTGATACCTGCACACCATCCCTGCACAGAGACCAGCACAGTGATTAACAGGAATTCTGTCCCAAGGGATCTTTTGGTGCCCCAAAGCCTCTCACCCTCCAAGCTGCTGTTCCAGTCCTCAGACCCACAGGCCCTAAGGCAGCAGAACCAGCTCTCAATTACTCACAATCCCCTCAGATTCCGCACCACGCACCACATTCCTCTCCAAAAAATACTCATGGCCACAAAAACCCCATCCAAACCCCCTCCCACACCTGCACAGTGACCAGCAGGAATTCTGTCCCAAGGGATCTTTGGCTGCCCCAAAGTCCCTCACCCTCCAAGCTGCTGTTTGAATCCTCAGACCTACAGGCCCTAAGGCAGCAGAACCAGCTCTCGATTACTCACAGACCCCTCAGACTCTGCACACCCCAGCCTGGCACCAGGCACCACACACAACCCCCACAAAATGCTCATGGCCACAAAAACTTCATCCAAACCCCCTCCTTCACCTGCACAGTGACCAGCAGCAATTCTGTCCCAAGGTGTCTCTTGGCTTGGGACAGAAGATCCCTTGGGACAGGGCTTTTCACCCCTCCAAGCTGCTGTTCCAACCCTCAGACCCACAGGCCCTAAGGCAGCAGAACCAGCTCTCAATTCCAGTTCCCACTGCCCTCAGACTCTGCACACCCCAGCCTGGCACCAGGCACCACATTCCCCAAAAAACCACAGCCATGGTGACAAAAACCACCATCCAAACTTCCTCCCACACCACATCCCTGCCTGGGCAAGACCAGGATTGCTCTCCACACTCCCAGCCTCCACATCAGGTGTCTCCATTCTATCTTGTAATCCTGACATCCCAAGCTGCCATTTCTGTACTACTCTGGGACCACTGGAATAAATAAGCTGAGCCCAACATCTGCTCTTTAGTGAGATTAACCCCTGATAACCAGGGCTTGTGGTGATCACCAGTGACAACACAAAAATTAACAATTAAACACAGTATAAACCTCCAAATACAGAATCCCAGAATCATTTAGGTTGGAAAAGGCCTCTCAGATTGAGTCCATCCATCCCTGGGTAAATGATATTGATATTTACAGGTCAGCCCAGGACCTTGGTGGCCACAGCCACCTCCTCTCTTACTCCAGTGAATTGCAGAGACTCTGCACTGGCCCCAAGGGACCTCCTTTGCCCTGGAGTGGATCCAGAAAGACACCAGTAACTGTGCCAGCAAGGATTTTAGCAGCCTCAGACACAAGAAACAAGCTGAGCTCAGAGGCAGCTCTGCACCTCCTCAGGGCAGGGGCTGTCCCTGCCTGGGCACAGCATCCAGTCCAGCCTCAAAGACCCTCAAAGCTGAGGATTTTGACAAAAATGTTTTTAGGATTTTTTAACAAAAATGACTTTTTTTAAACAAAATTCCAGTTAATCCTTCATGTTCCCTCCATGGACATCCCCCAAGGAGAAGAGGAGCACCCAGGGATGGTGAGGGTGTGAAGGATCATGGAAAGGGCTGTGTGAGGTGACCTCCATGGCATTTCCACCAGCAGCCACGTGCTGACCTTCCCCCTCTAAGCTCTCAGTGCCAAATTCCCTCAGAAATCCTATTACCCCATTTCAGCAGTTTCCTTTGCTCCAAAGCTTCCAGCCCCAGCTATAAATGACATTTAACGAGGAGCTGCTGGTGCCTGCTCCTGTTTCACTTCCCAAAGGGCTCTGGCTTTGGCAGGGACCTGCTCTCCAGGAGGAGCCAGGGCTCCCTCCCTGCCTTTCCCCTCTCTCCTGGCCACCACAAGAAGGTTGAGGGCATAGCAAAGTGACCCCATGTCTCAGCAATCAGCTGGGGAGTCAGGACAAGGCAGGGAGCCACCTGAGGAGAGGCAGAGGAGTGATGCCACTTCTAGTCAGTCCCTGGCATTTTAATATTGCCCTAAAAATTCCATTTTTCTGCTTCATCTGGGAGAAAAAGCCCTTAAAAACCCCTTTTGTCTCCACACAGCCCAGCTTCACACAGATCCCAGCACTGCCCAGCCCCTCCTGACCCCCCAAAACAAGGAGAGCCCTTGCAGAGGCAGCAGGGGAAAGGCTCTGGGAACGTGGCCTCCAACCCTGCACACACCAGCTCAGGACATCACACACTTCCCCTCCCAGCAGGCTGGCAAACGGCTGCTGGGATCTCAGGGAGCTTTTTCATCTTTAAAAGGCATAAAAGAGAACAAAAGGCAGAAATCCATGTGCAGCACACCCAGATGTAACGGGGCTAATGAGAACTCCAGCTCCTGGCCCTGCAGAGCAGCTCAGCACTGCTGAAACCCCTCTGGCATTTGTTATCCCTGTGAGTCTACACTGGAGCACAGATGCTTGTATGTATACACCCAGCAAAAACTAACAGTAAGGTTAGGACTGAGTCGTGGTCCTTGGGTGTGTGTGGCAGCCATCTTGACATCTTCAGTGTCATGCTTTTTATAAGCTACAGGAATGTAAAATTTGGTGGGTGTCACAGACATCTTTTATGAAAAGTCCTTTCCTTAGGATTTTTCCTCCTGAGAAGCTGAGAGGCCTCAGGAACAAAATGTAACCAATGGTTATCTGCTGCTGTGGGATGCAACAGGTGCATCTGGGATTGGGCTCATGTGGTTGTTTCTAATTAATGGCCAATCACAGTCAGCTGGCTCGGACAGAGAATCCAAAGCACAAACCTTTGTTATCATTCCTTCCTATTCTATTCTTAGCTAACCTTCTGAGGAAACCTTTTCTTCTATTCTTTTAGTATAGTTTTAATGTAATATATATCATAAAATAATAAATCAAGCCTTCTGAAACATGGAGTCAGATCCTCATCTCTTCCCTCAACCTGAGACCCCTTTGAACAGTCACAGGTGGGTGATTGGTTGATAATTTATGATCATGGTTTGTATTTTTGTTTGGGTTTTTTTGGGGAGGGTTAGTTCTGAGGTTAATTCTATGTATGTTTGGGGGTGGTTATGGAGTGATGATGACAGTTGGTTATTGTTTTTGACACTAGGAAATATAGAGAAAGGTTAATTGAAAGTGTACTGATGACAAATTATTGGGATAATGTAGGGATATATGGTTTAATTATTTAATAAAAAAATAAAAAATGTCACAATAAAAAAAATGAATGCGTAAAATGGGATTTAAATATTAGTTCCTAGTAAATGATAAAATAATTAATATGTCCGACAGCCATTACACTCTCTGTTGTCTAGAGGTAGGTGGGGTGCCTTTCATGAGTGGGGTCAAAGTGCATCAGTGCCAGCAGCTGGGAGCAGCTGCATTCACTCTGGGTCTGTGCCTGACCCACAGAGCAGCTCCAGAGGCTGTGGGATAGGCCAGGCAATGCCAGGGGAATGGGCTGTGGCACGGGCTGGGGGATGAGGGCATGCCCACCCTGCCCAGCAGCCACTCCTTGGGCAGAAAGCACTGCCAGGGCTGGGTGACACTATGGGGACAGTTCCTGGCACAGGGAGGAGCTGGAGCTGCTGGAGAGAGCCCAGAGGAGCCCCCTGAGATGGTCTCAGGGCTGGAGCCCTCTGCTCTGGAACCTGGCTGGGGGAAAGAGGAGAGGAGAGGAGAGGAGAGGGAGAGGGAGAGGGAGAGGGAGAGGAGAAAGAGAAAAGAGAAGAGAAGAGGAGATGGAGAAGAGGCTCCAGGGAGAGCTCAGATCCCCTGAAGGGGCTCCAGGAGAGCTGCAGAGGGACTGGGGACAAGGGATGGAGGGACAGGACACAGGGAATGGCTCCCAGTGCCAGAGGGCAGGGATGGATGGGATATTGGGAATTAGGAATTGTTCCCTGTGAGGGTGGGCAGGCCCTGGCACAGGGTGCCCAGAGCAGCTGGGGCTGCCCCTGGATCCCTGGCAGTGCCCAAGGCCAGGCTGGGCAGGGCTGGGAGCACCTGGGACAGTGGGAGGTGTCCCTGCCATGGCAGAGGTGGAACAAGGTGAGTTTTAAGCTCCTTCCAACCCAAACCAGTTGATAAATAGAAAACCTGCCCAGTGCAGTGAGTGCAGCATCTTTGGAGATCTGCAGCATTTCTGAGTGGATTTCAATTAAAGCCATCACAAAGAGACAGGGCCTCTCTTCCCATGGAAATCACAGCAGCAGGTCAGAAGGAGCAGGACAATTATTTTTAAACTCTCTACCTCAGATGGTGGAGAGCCTCATCCTCTTCCACTGAGGGGAAAAACAAATTAATTGATACAGGTCAA
>VZSJ01042852.1:0-10822 GCA_013398405.1 Pheucticus melanocephalus | reverse complement strand
GGGCCGTCCCTCAGCCCCAAATGACCCCAAACCCCAGCGCCCGTTGCGGGCTCAGCGCCTCGGAACACCCGCGTGTGCGGCTGCGGTGTCGGTGGAACGGAGGGCACGGCGGGGCCGGCCAGCTGCCGGCGGGGCGGCAGCACCGACCTGGGCGTGCAACAGTCCGTCTGAGCCCTGACCGGGAGGGGCTCAGCACGCACAGCTGGCACGGAGCCGGTGTTGTCGTGCCCTGTGCCAGCGGACGGGGCGGCTCTCGGGCCGGGTGCGGGTCCAGCCCGGCAGGACGCGCCCGCTGTGGCCGTGGCTGTGCGGGCACCGCGGCCGCTCGGCGGGGCAGCGCATCCCCGGGCACGGGCAGCCGGGCCCGAGAGCTCGGTGCCTCCCTGGCTGAAGGAGCCGGGCAGCTTTGTGCGGGTAACTTGATGCTGATGACAGTTGGCAGCTGCAGTTCCCCCGGCAGAGCGAGGCAAATAAAAGCGCTAGGGCTCGTCCCCGAGGAGAGCGACAGGTGTTCGCTCCCGCTCCTTTGTTTCCCTGCTTTTATTCTCCTCGCTAATGCATGTCATATTTTTGCCGCCCGAGGAAACGGGAGACGCGTTCCCCGCTTGCACCGGCGCGGAGCCGCTCGCGGGCCCCGCTCCGTGCCCGGCAGAGCCCCCCTCCTGCTGAGGCTCCCTCCCGGTTCGTCTCGCCGCGGAAAGCCCTTTGGCTGAGGCTCCCTCCCGGTTCGTCTCCCCACGGAAAGCCCCTTGGCCTCGGTGGGATGAGGTTTTCCTTGCGGAAGGTCTGGCGGGAGCCGCAGCCACACCGGGATCGGTGCGGGCGGGTCCCGAGCGGCCCCCGGGGTACCGGACGAGCTCGGGAAAGGCCGGGCTGGCTCTCACTGTTGGCAGTGCTGCTTTTCTCCCTCAAAGTGCCGTGTAAAGCTCGGTGCCTGCACTGTGCTAATCCTTGTGCCACAGGGGAGCAGCTGGGGTGGAGAGGCCCGGCACCGCCTGCCCCAGGGCTTCCCGGAGCGCACACGGGTGAAGGCAGCCCTGGCTGGACACCTACGCTCAGGCCACTCTTCGCTTTGTGTGGCACTGGACAGGCGGTGTTATTTTCAGAAAGGTGTTTCTGGTGTGTTTTTTCCTTTTCAGTTAAAGCAGCAGTGTTTTGTCAGAGGGGCTGTTCAGGTGGTGACAAGTTTCCCTGCACCAGGCAGGAGCAGAGTGGGATGTGCTGGGGGCTGGGTGTCTAAATCTGTCCTTCTGCCTCTGAAGCACCGAATTCTCTGTGTGACACAATGTGGAAAGCAGCTCATTCTTTTCGATGATACAATTAATGCTGGCTAAGCAGAAATGCTGTGGACCAGGCCAGGTACAGAACATTTTTGTATTTAAGTAGAGACACCTGTGACCATTCTGTGCCTGATGCATACTTAGCCTACCTAAGTGGCAGGGGAAAACCACGATTGTGTGCGTGCAAACTGCAGCAAAATAATGGGTGTCACAATTCTGAAGAGCCATCTTCATTATGAACCAAAATTAGGCACCTGAGGTCATCAGAGGAGTATAAACACACAATGCACACACACATTTAGGAAATGTGCAGTAACACATTGTATGTAATCGGTGGTAAAATATGAACCTCAAGCCTTTGTGAGCTTGTTTTCAGAGAAAGCCCAGCTTTTCCTAGAATGGGGGTGGGGGGAAGTGGGTGAGCCTGGTTGCTGGCAGGAGTGAAACCAAACCACACAAATATTCATGTGCTCACTGCTCAGACAGTGGGGTTAACACTGCTGTACATGGTGTGCAGTCCCCAGACCTGCCAGGCCCCTTCACTGCTGGTGTTTGTCCCAGCTGTGTTTCAGAGCCAGTTGGGTCCCAGGTGCTGCTTTGTTCATGCAGGGAAATGAGAAGGGAAGGAGCCTTGAATTCACCCCAGCCGAGGTTCAGATGTGTCAGGACCTGGTGGTGAAGCTCTGCTGGCTGCAGAGCAGCAATGATCTCTCACAAGCCTCAATGTGAGTTATTGAGCAGTGAGGAGCTGGAGGCACAAGGCGAGCACTTCAGGATGCACGAGGAGACTTGAGGAGCAAATCTTGGCTAAGAACAGCCAGAGAGAGCTGGCCATGGCTACAGCATCCTGCCTCTGTCCTGACTGGGCGGGTGCTGTTGGCATTGCACACATTGCTGCCTCTTGTTCTGCAGCATGTCTTTTTGTATTTTCTTTGAAAAGCTGCAGGTCAAATGAGTTGACAAATGCTGGAGCTGTTTGTGCAGGGCATTAAAAATGTATGTGCCATGAATATCAGGGCATCACTAGAGCTGCCATTCTGGAGGAGGAAGTCACTGCAGGCTATCTCCTCTAGCCCACAGGGACAATGAGACATTTTTGTGCTACTTTAAACAAGTTCCATCACATCAGGTGAAGCGAATCATGGTAACCTCATGCATTTTAATGGAAATGTCAGCTGCAATCTAGTAAAAGAAAACATTCCTTAGGTACCTTGTCCGATACCTTGGTGCTTGTCCATGCGTGGTGGTTCCTGAAGATTTCCCTAAACCCATCAACTCATCTGTGTTTTATCCAGGTGGAGCCCATCCTGCTGCCTGCTGAGGGGATGTGTACAGGCACTGCTTCCTCCTGCATGGAGGGTGGGAGTTTAGCCTTTGCTGGGCTAGGGAGCTCTGTCCTGCCAGAGACAGGCTCCTGCACAAGCTGTGAATGGCAGGTTAGCCAAGGAGCAGCATGGTTTTAGCAGAGATAATGGCACCAGGCCTTGCTGCATGTGTTCTCCTGTGTGTAGAGCAGCATAGCACAGCCTATAAAACAGGCTTTCGTGCTTTCTAGATGATGCATGAGCACTAATGCAGCTGTGGTGACAGTGGCAAAGGCGGCTGTGGGAGGCCATCCTGCAGCCTCAGGACGTGCTGTATGTTTTGGAGGCCCAGGTAAGTGGCAAATCCTCACTTCTGTCTTCACACACTCATGTTTGAGTTGGCAGGTGCATTTGGAAGGTCTCTGGCTCCCAGAAGAGCATTCACAGAGACATAATGAAGCTCAAACCATTTTTGAGTACTCTACAGGCAAGTGTGCTGCCATGCATGCCCTTGGACTGGAGTCAGGAGGTGACCCAGGCTCTGCTGGATAATACAATCAGGGCACGGGATAAAGACATGATGAGCATGCACAAGGTCCATTGGAAATGCTTGAGTAGTTTCTTTCATCAATGGTAGAACATCTGTTGTCACTGGAGGCACAAGTTCCTGTCAAAAAGACACGTCATCCTTATAAATATTAATGGTGCACATGAATGGTGGTGGGTGTGAACTGTGGATGTGAGGTTAATGGGCGAGCTGCTCCTCAGGCATCAGTTGGCTGCCATCAGACTTATTTCTGCACTAACAAATACAAACTGTTTAGCTGGCAGAGCAGGCAAAAAGCTCTCTTCCCCCTCCTCCTCTCCCTGGGGTCCAGTCACAAATGAAATGTGTACTGTAATTAGTCTCTTGCCTTGGCACTGATGAAGATCAGTCCTGCTCACAGAGCCAAGGAGCAGAGGAGTGAGGCTGGAGCTGCAAGAGCTGAGGCTGTAGGTGATAAATGGAGGGAAGGAGGAAGGCTGCTGGGAGAAGGCTGCAGCATTCCCCATCACTGGACCCTGGCTGCCCTCAGTGCCATCCATTTCTCTGCTCTTAATAGCTGATGTTTAAGAGGAAAATAAGGTTGAATATCAGCACTGAGCTGCTCTTGGACTCCAGTCTGTTTGTTACTGCAAATTGTGTTTGCTGCCTTGAGCACTGAGCTCCTGCTGCCCTTTTCAAAAACCATAAGGCTTCTCCTATCCTTATTTATTTATCAGCAGACTTGGCAGCAGTGCCAGTGTTCATCAGCTGGGGCACAGAGGAACGGTTCATGCCAGCCAAAACACTAATGAGAAGCATTCAAAAGGGTCTTATGTCCATTCACAGAAGAGCCCCAAGACTGTTTGTTCCTGTGGGAGCTGGGGGTCCCCTTTGCCTGAGAAGATGGGCCCAGCCTTCTGCCAAAGGTGCTTTGACTTTCTGCCATTTCAGAGGTGGTGATTTCCAAATGGAAATGGTGAGGGGCTGTGCTGAGCCAGCAGAGAGGAGAGCAGAGCCTGTCTCCAATGGTGAGGGATGGATGGGTGCTGTGCAGGGAGCACTGCCCCAGCAAAACCCTCTGTGCCACGTTTCTCACCTTGTCCCCCTGTCGGGCTCCTGCACAGAGAAGCCTGAGCTCAGAAAGGCTCAGCTGCTGCCGTTTAGCTGTGGTCTGTCAGGCAGGATCCTGTGCCCTCGGGGTTACAGGGCACATTACGTTTGTGGAAGGTATTTCAGGGAGGTGAGAATAACTGTCTGAAGCAAGTACAGAAGGGTTTTTTCAGTTGGATTACAAAAAAAAACACAACCCAGAGTCTGCCTGTGGTGCTTCAGGGAGCAGAAACATTGTGTTTCCAGGGAAGCCTCTTGTATTTGATTGCTCTAATATTTTTGGTAATCACAAGTTATCTTTATCATGGGGCTGTCTTCATCACAAGCTTTATGCTATGTTTGTAACAGGGCTGCATGTATCACAGTCCTCCTCTGCAAGATATTTATATTAGCTCCTAAATGCCTTACAGGCATCCTCATTAAAGCACATTTGCTTCAGAGAAGGCACTGAAGCCCTTAAACACAATCCTGAGGAGGGCTGAAAGCTTTTAAAGCGTGTGCCCTTCAGAGAGATTTCCTCTGACGTGCAGTGTGTGCCCAGGGTGACTCCCAGCTGCACCTCAGGCTGGGACACTCCACGTTTGTTGACAGGACACAGGTTTTATTTTGATCAGATTAACACATCCATAATCAGGCTCTGAACTTGGCTCCTGTGTGTTTTGTGAAATGCTCTGGAAAATGCCCCCTTTCACTGTCCCTCAGAGGTTTGCATTCTGTAGGTGGGGAAAAGTCCTGCTCCCTAGGGGAACTCTGAGAGATCCTTTTTAGCCATGACAGAATACATTTTATGGTCAATTTTGAGAAACACTGGTCTTTTCTAAGTCAAAATATTTTAGAAGCAGAGACCAACTGAGAGTCCTGGCACCCCATTTTGTGTCTTGCACAAATGCTGTGTTTGATCCTGCTGCAGGGGATGCCTCAGATTGAACAGATGTGTTTTCTGGAGGTATCCATCAACACCTGGGGCATGGCCCCAGCAGCAGATACATGTGGATCTTGTCCTAACTGTGCCACACTCCAGCTCTAAGCTGGTGTTTGTTCAAGGAGGTGACACTGTAACCCAGGGTCCTAAAAATGGTGTGGGAAAAGGAACCTGAGGGCTTGGGCTGCTGTGTGCTATGGAAGAGGGTGTTCTTTAACCACTCTGAGTTTAGAGTGGATTTTAGCCTTGCTCCCTGGCACAGCTCATCTGTTTGGCACAGTGCTCGCTGAATTTATGCTCGTGGTTGAGTCCCCTAAGGCTCTGCAAGAGCTCCTTGCAGCATTTTGGTGAGGAGCATGGTTAGAGGGTGCTGGCAGGCACTGAGAGGTGCTTGTGTGAGGGAAGCTGAGCAGGCAGATTGAGCCAGCAGGTGAGTGCTGCCATTCCCTCCTCTCCAGATGAGCTTGTCCCTTCTGGAGGAGCTTGGCACAGTTGAAGAGGAGCATTATGTTTTTGGATACTTGCACTAAGAAACTGCTCTGCTCTTGAGCACAGGGAAACACGAACTCCACAGGATCTCAGGAACACGATGCAGGACTGCAGCCACCAGAGGGGAACACAATCCATCCTCCTGGACTGTCATTTTTCTGCCTGCATCCTCATTTTTCTTCATGTCTTTTTGTAGTGGGACTCAGGAGTTTGCAGAGAAATGCCAAATGTCCTCCTGCTGTTTTCCATGTGATGATTTTGGTCATGTGGGGCTGCTCAGTGCTTCCCCTCACCTTTCTGCTGTTGTGGAGGGGTGATGGAAGGGACCTTCTGAGCTGCTGTGCCTCCAAAACCTGTGAGAAATGAGGGCTGCTCCATGGCTCTGCCAGTGTCAGCAGGCACAGGCCATTGCAGCCAGCTCACCTGGCTAGCCACAAATCACAGATGCAAAAAAGCTCAGGAAAGAACAGTGGAACCATGGAAAAGAACAGTGGAATCATGGAAAAGAACAGTGGAACCATGGAAAAGAACGGTGGAACCATGCAAAAGAACAATGGAACCATGCAAAAGAACAGTGCAATCATGGAAAAGAACAGTGGGACCATGGAAAAGAACAGTGGAACCATGGAAAAGAACAGTGGAACCATGGAAAAGAACAATGGAACCATGGAAAAGAACAATGGAACCATGGAAAAGAACAATGGAACCATGGAAAAGAACAATGGAACCATGGAAAAGAACAATGGAACCGTGGAAAAGAACAGTGGAACCATGGAAAAGAACAGTGGAACCATGGAAAAGAACAGCGGAACCATGGAAAAGAACAATGGAACCATGGAAAAGAACAATGGAACCATGGAAAAGAACAGTGGAACCGTGGAAAAGAACAGCGGAACCATGGAAAAGAACAGTGGAACCATGCAAAAGAACAGTGGAACCATGCAAAAGAACAGTGGAACCATGGAAAGTCAGGAACACCCCGCAGGCTCCTATTAATGCTTTGCAGGGTGACTTAAAAGAGAAAAAAATGCTAGTTCATATTAAGCCATGCTATTTTTTATAGAGAATTAAAAGTGCTTTATTTTGGTTTGGTTTTTTTTGAAGTCTGGAGAAAGGGCAGCACTATCCCTGCAGCACACCTGGTTTAATGGGGCGTGTTGGGAAGGGGTTCATTGACTCCATGAATTCAGGATCCAGTTGAACTGGACTCTGAAATGGCTAGTTTAGGGGGTGAAGCCATTTTATTGGCTTCTGGGGATTACTCAATGTTCTAGAAACTCCAGTAAAAATTTCTTAGCACAGCCAGAGCTTCTGTGTCCTCGTAACTGATAGAAAAGCAAACACCAAGTTTGCACAAACGGGGGGTTCTGAGCACAGTGGCAGGACTAGATCCACTCAAGCCTGGTGCACATTGCTGGGACAAATCAAAATCCCAATGATGCACAGCCTAAAACTGTGATTGGAGGGCAGGTCTGAAAAACAAGGTACAAACTGAGAATGTGGGCAGCTCTGCTGGGCTATTCCTCACCTCCTTGCCTGCAGCCCTTTCAGAGCAGTGCTGTGTGGTCTGCAGGGCTGTGTGAGAGCTGGGCTGGCTCATCCCCAGGGCTGCTGGGATCCCCCAGCAAGCTCAGCTGGGCAGCAGGAGCTCTGGGCTGTGCCCAGCAGCCTCCTGAGTGTCACAGAGCCACAGGCTAGACGAGGGGCAGAAGGTGGCCCTTGCTCCAGCTGGGCTATCAAACGCCCCTGGCCTATGGGGGCACACTGTGCAGACTTTGTTAGGAATATTGTGTCAGGCCCTAAAGGGAAATCACTGAAGCCTAAAGACTCCTCTGGCAGCTCCTGCCCTGCTGACCATCCTCTCTGGCACCTCCATCTCCTGCCCTGCTGGCCATCTCCTCTGGCATCTCCTGCCCTGTTGGCCATCTCCTCTGGCAGCTCCTGCCCTGCTGACCATCCCCTCTGGCACCTCCAGCTCCTGCCCTGCTGGCCATCTCCTCTGGCACCTCCAGCTCCTGCCCTGCTGGCCATCTCCTCTGGCATCTCCTGCCCTGCTGACCATCCCCTCTGGCACCTCCACCTCCTGCCCTGCTGGCCATCTCTGGCACCTCCACCTCCTGCCCTGCTGACCATCTCCTCTGGCAGCTCCATCTCCTGCCCAGCTGGCCATCTCCTCTGGCACCTCCAGCTCCTCCTGCCCTGCTGACCACCTCTGGCACCTCCATCTCCTGCCCTGCTGGCCATCTCCTCTGGCACCTCCCTGGGCTTTGCTCTTCAAGGCTTTCTGGGCAGAATTCAGGAGCAGGGCAGAAATCCCCCTGTTAGTGCCACAGCTCCGTGCTGGGTGTCTGGGACCAAGCCACCCCCTCCATAACCCCAGCCCCAGCTGATGGCCAGCACCAGACCCACAGCAGCCTGCTGGGAGCACAGCTCTCTTCCTTCTCTAACCTGGAGTTACAGACAGGCCCGGGGGAAACAGGGCTGATCCTTGAAGAGCTCATCTGGAGGATCAGGAAGGACCCAGCAGATGGTTTCAGTACAAGCTCTGAGGCTGAGGCTGGGTGGAGGCAGCCCTGAGGCCTGGCCCCAGATGTCAGTGTAAACAGCTCCTCTGGGCACTCTTGGTGTGGAAAGCAAGGGCAGCACTGCAAGGCCCCACCTGCCAGGGCCTGAGATTCAGCCAGACTGGGCAGGCAGGGCTGAGCTGCCTCCTGCAGCTCTCTGGGAGCACAGAAACACAGAATCACAGAATCACAGAGCCACAGATTCACAGAATCACAGAATCACAGAACCACAGAACCACAGAACCACAGAATCACAGAATCACAGAAACACAGAATCATGGATTCACAGAATCACAGAAACACAGAACCACAGAATCACAGAAACACAGAATCACAGAAACACAGCAACACAGAATCACAGCAACACAGAATCACAGATACACAGAACCACAGAATCACAGCAACACAGAATCACAGAACCACAGAATCACAGAAACACAGCAACACAGAATCACAGAACCACAGAATCACAGAATCACAGAGCCACAGAACCACAGAGCCACAGATTCACAGAATCACAGAACCACAGATTCACAGAATCACAGAATCACAGAACCACAGAATCACAGAACCACAGAATCACAGAAACACAGATTCACAGAATCACAGAACCACAGAATCACAGAAACACAGCAACACAGAATCACAGAACCACAGAATCATGGATTCACAGAACCACAGAATCACAGAAACACAGGAACACAGAATCATGGATTCACAGATTCCACAGAATCACAGAACCACAGAATCACAGAATCACAGATTCACAGAAACACAGATTCACAGAAACAGAGAACCACAGAATCACAGAAACACAGGAACACAGAATCATGGATTCACAGATTCCACAGAATCACAGAACCACAGAATCACAGAATCACAGATTCACAGAACCACAGAATCACAGAATCACAGAATGATGAGGTTGGAAGAGACCTCTAAGATCATCCAGTCCAACCCATGCCCTAACACCTCAACCAGACTACAGCACCAAGTGCCATGTCCAGTCTTTTTTTAAACACATCCAGAGATGGTGATTCCACCACCTCCCTGGAAGAGCATTCCAGTGCTTTATTATTTTCAGTGAAAAATTTCTTCCTAATACCCAACCTATCCTTCCCTGCCATAGCTGCAGACTGTGTCCTCTGGTTCTGTCAGAGACTGACCCCACCTGTCTGCAGCCTCCCTCAGGAAGGTGTAGAGAGCAGTGAGGTCACCTCTGAGTCTTCTCTTCTCCAGGCTAAACAGCCCCAGCTCCTTCAAACGTTCCTCACAGGGTTTGTGTTTGTTCCCAGCCCCTCAGCAGCCTTGTTGCCTCCTCTGGACATCCTCAAGCATCTCAACATCCTTCCCAAAGAAACTCTCTGGGCTAAATTCTCTGATAAAAGTTGTCCAAAGTGCAGGTAGAAGAAGCTGTTGAGTTTCTCTTGGCTCTGATGTGAGTTGTGTTTAGCAGGTCCTGCAGTGCTGGAGCATGTGGTTTCCTTCAGCATCTCCCCACAGCTATGCTGACCCAGTCATCTCTCCTAGAATCCTTCCTGTTTTCTAGGATTTTCTCTTCCAGGTAAAGTTCCTGTATTATGATGACTCTCTGGTTTTTATGCATTCCTTTATTTCTTATTGCTTTTTATAGAAGAGTTACAAAGAGAAAGAGTTGAGCTCTGAGAAGGAACCTAAACACCAACCATCCACACACAGTGTGAGACAGCCAAGTCTCTTGAAAGGGAGACCTAGGAAATCCATATTCTCAGCAAGAAGCCATGGGGAAATTGTCAGAAGACCTTGTGTGGGTGTGTATGAAGCACTCCTAACCCCTGGAGCTGATCTGGGGCTTCAGAGAGGGCTCATCCATCCTGGATCTGGCCCAGCATGTGAGGGTGGGCATGGCCAGGGCTCGTGGGCAGCTCTGCTTGCACCAGCACAGGGGCTGCCCTCGCTCCTGGGGTCTCTTGGCCAGCCCTGCCTGGCAGCAAGCAGGAGACTTGCTTTCAGTTTTTCCTTTTAGGCCAGACAAAGCCACCCCTTGGGATTGTGCAAGCAAGAAGGGAAGGGGAGCTGTGGGTTAGGGGTTAAGAGAGGGGAGCTCTGGTTTCGTGTCCTGGCTACAAGGCTGCTTTTATTCTGTTTGTGTTGGGTCCCAGGAAGAGGCTTTATGGTGTTTGTGTTCAGGCCCGTGTGGGGAGGGCACCTGAATGATTTACTCCTGTGCTGTGTCAATAATGGTGTTTGCACTGAATCCATCTGAAGGAGGAAATGATCTTGAAAGCTTCCAAATCAGAGTTTCCTGCTCCTTCTCCAGACAGAGGCGCCACCTGAGGCCCCCGAGGCAAGTGAGCCCCATGGGGGTGTGGGGTGAGTCTCTGGGCAGGGCAGGACAAACCCCATTCAATATTTGCAGCAGCAGCCTGAGCAGGGCTGGCACCTGGAGCCAGGAGTTTTACACTGCTGCTCACTGCTGAAAGCCTTTGAAAGGTCTGATTTCACCCTGAGCTGCTCAGCAGGTCACTGCAGCACCTCTGCCACGCTCCTGCTGCAGGGAATTCATCCATGTCAGGCTGCCTGGCACCAGGCTCTTCCCAGCCCCAGAACTGCTGAGCGCTGGGCAGGACTCTGGATGTGTGCAATGA
>VZSJ01042749.1:0-13329 GCA_013398405.1 Pheucticus melanocephalus | reverse complement strand
TGCCTTCTAAGGTAGCTGAGCTATCTCAGGTGTGAAATCTCCAAAAGCTGATGAGACCTGGCTCGAGGAGACCCCTGTATCAGTGGAGTTAGTTTATTTTCCTCTTGCATGTGGCTCAGTTTTTCTCTATAGAGCTCTGTTATTTTGCCTTTTATTAAAACCTTTTTGTTTCCAACACTACCACAGAAGCCATCCTGCTGATTTTATGCCTTCTAAGGTAGCTGAGCTATCTCAGGTGTGAAATCTCCAAAAGCTTGTGAGACCTGGCTCGAGGAGACCCCTATTTCAAGGGGGAATCATCAACCACAGCATCATCAAGGTCAGAAAATGCAGGAGCTAAACAGCAAACCTGTAGAAGCCTCACAAAATAAATTCGAACTTAATCTATGAAAAATCTGCCAATCCTCCCTGAGACCAGAATCCTGCAGCAAAGAAAAGCAGCTTGGTTCCCTGAGCAGGAATTTTAATGGGGCGGCACAGGCAGCACCAGGAGCACAGAGAGCTTTTAGGGACATTTCCTGCATTTCCAGGATGCTTCCCACAGCCAGTGGAAAGGCAGCACCCTCTTCCCTCTGAAGTTTGATTCTGCTCCACTTGAGCCACCTCAATTTGCCCTGCACATTTCCATATTTTTGCACTCAGTTTCCAGTGGTTCTTTCCACACAAATAATCACACAGCTATTTATTCCCTCATGACAGCCTTTTTGCTGAAATTGCCTCCTTGTGACATTGTCATTCTCCCCAGTCTAAAATTCTGTATATTTCCCAGCAGCTCTATTTATTCCAAGATAGTTTTCTGTCAATCTCTATTTACAGTCTGTTAGTGCTTTTCCAAACATCTGATTAAGTTTGCAATAAAGTTTGGACTGCAAAAGAGAATCAAAAGAGGCCAATATAATTTTCAGCAGCACATGCAGAGCCCTCAGCTGGTTTTGCTGCTCTTCTCAGGGCTGTGTTTTCCACAAGAAGTCACCAAAATACTGGATTTATTTGGACATGAACTTACAGTAGAAAGAGTAAATGAAACAGGAATAAATTTGATAGGCTTGGGGCTAGAGGGAGTGAGGAGCAGCAGCCCCACACCCCAAATAAAATCAGCCTGCAGAGGGTTTCAGCAGCCCTTCAGCAAAGGGGCAAGGACCTGTGCCTGACACAAAGGACACCCAGATCACAGCAAGTTGGTATAAAAATATTCCAATTATTGTTATTAATTCTATTAATTAAAATTAATTCTATAATTATAAATATTATTATAATGTAATATATTGTTATATGATTATAAATATTATGTAAAAATTAATTATATATATTAATTTAAAATAATTATTATTAAATCAGAAACAGCAGGAATATTTAGGCTTAAATCTGGATCCATCTAGGTTTGTGTAAACACAGAAATGAATTAGTGCCTGGTGTGGCAGTGACCATGCTGCTCCAAAAGTTGGGCACTGCTTTGTCCAGCTCCTCAAAATCCTGATTTTACAAAGATTTAGGCACTGGAGGTAGAACAAGAGGTCTCTGCTGGAATTTGCCCTCCTGGAGGGCCACAGACCAGCAGCACCCACCTCCAGCCCCAGCCATGCCAGCAGCCCCCTCCTCATCTCAGCTGAGCTCACAAAACCAGCAAAACACGTTTTAGCTCCTCAACAACAATAATAATAATATTAAAAAGAAATTAATCCACTTTGATTAACAATAAAGGGTTTTCCCTTAATTCTTAGTAACTGCTAAATAATTTCCAACCAGTTTTGCCTCGATTTCAATTCCTGGTGTGTGGGGAAAAAAAAAGTCAATTCCAGCTTAAGGCTTATTAAAGTATTATTCTTTCTGCAGATGTGATTAGAATGAAATGAAAAGTCTGGGTTTAATGGCCTTGCTCTCATAACATCACTGGTTACTTGGAATCCCTTGGGACCATGGCTGAGCTGTCCTTCACTGCCACCAGAAACACCTCCCCAGTGTCTCACTCCTCAAACTGCCACCCGACTCTTCTCCTTCATGGATATTGTCCCAAATTTATTGATTTCTTTCCAAAGGTGCATTTCAGGTTCAACAGAGCGACAGCTGCCACTGAGATCTGGGAGTGCTGCTCCTTGTTCTTCATGGAGCACAGAATACAGGAGAGGATGAGGAGGTGACAACAGGGAAAATGCACTCCTGGGAGCCCTGAGCTGTTTGTGACCCCTGGGGTGACCAGGAGGCAGAGCCTGAGCAGCCCCTGCCTGTGGTGGTGCCCACAGGGGTCCCAGGATGAGGGAAGAGACGAGGATCTGACTCCATGCTTCAGAAGGCTGATTTATTATTTTATGATATATATTAAATTAAAATAAAATGATACATTAAAACTATACTAAAAGAATAGAAGAAAGGTGCAGCCATGATATTTTCTGAGAAATCCTTTTGCTAGGATTTTTCTCCTGAGAAGTTGAGAGGTCTCAGAGGAAAAGAAAAGCAATAATTATCTGCTGCTGTGGAAGGCAACAGGTGCATCTTTGCTTGGTCCATGTTGATTTTTTCTAATTAATGGCCAATCAAAGTCCAGCTGGCTCAGACACTCTGAGAGTCATGAGCTTTTTTTATCATTCAGTTCCTTTCCTTTCAAGCCTTCTGATGAAATCCTTTCTTCTATTCTTTTAGTATAGTTTTAATATATAATTTTCTTTTAATATAATATATATCATAAAATACTAAATCAGCCTTCTGAAACATGGAGTCAAGATTCTCATCTCTTCCCTCGTCCTGGGACCTCTGTGAACACCACCACACTTGGGTCACTCAGAGTTACCTGAACTATTTCAGTTTAGGTGGGATCAGGTTCCTTGGCTGGCAGGAGAAGCAGGCTCGGACCTCAGGGTGACCAGGCAGAGCTCCTGCAGCAGGGACAGAACGCTCAGAACCTCACGCAGAGAGGAACGAGCAGGGACAGAAGGTTCAGAACCTCGGACAGAGCCAGAGAGGAACCAGCAGGGACAGAGGGTTCAGAACCTCGGACAGAGGCAGAGAGGAACCAGCAGGGACAGAGGGTTCAGAACTTTGGACAGAGCCAGAGAGGAACCAGCAGGGACAGAGGGTTCAGAACCTCGGACAGAGGCAGAGAGAGGCACCAGCACCGGGCAGGGACCTCCGGGAGGAAAAACTGCAGAGATGTCTTCAACCATCCCTGTCCTCGGCAGGCAAAGGCTAAGGACTCTCATTTCTAGAGAAAACAGCACTGTGTGAACTGCAAATGAGGTTGAAACGAGGTTGTTTGTGGGGTTAAATCGCTGTCTGAGTTCAGACACTGCTCTCCAAATATCAGCTTTTAAATAAAGGTCTGTGCCCTCTGCTGCTGGTGGAATCACAGCTCGCTGTCAAAGGCACAAGGTGAGAAGCACTTCTATCATTTGAGACCTAAATAAGGTTATTTGGGACATAAATAAGGTTTTACTCACATCGTCCTCCTGCTGCCAACCACAGGAGCCAAGCTCACCTCAACTTTTCATATAAGACACATTAAGCTGGTTTAACTTTGATAAAATCTCCATCTAAACAAGAGTCCCCTCTGAAGGAAGAAGACTGGTGCTGATGTGTGGAGATGAAGCAAGATTGACATTTGGAGGACGTGAAATCTTTTGGGAGGCCCTAAAATATCCCCTAAGTAGGTCAGCTCGGTGACCTGGATCTGTACTTTTAATATAAGAGTAGCCTACATTTGCTCTGTTTGCTGAGGAATGAAGGTTTTTTGGGTTTGGGGTTTATTTTTAGTAGTTAAATGTGACCTTTGGAGGAGATCCTATAATAAGAACAACGACAGAGCTGGCCAGGGGTGAGTCACAGCACATGCTTTGATTCAGAGATGATGAACACACATCATTTATCCTCTGGTCATTTCTGGGAGAAACTCTCACACAGGCAACTTGCACTGGAGGAATCAAGTCAATACTCTCAAAGAGGAGGGATTTCTTGATGGCAAAAATATTCCTTGTGTTACAAGGTGATTAATCATCATCTCCATCAATGGAGAACAGATTCTTCAGGATCTCAAAGGAAAGAAGAAACACTGGCAAGGCCAGAGGTTCCCCACTGCCTTGATAAGCTTAGCTCAGATTCCAGCATCCCCCATCCAGGAGTTTTTCCAATCAATCCCATAATAAACTCCTAGATTTTTCAATTTTTCCCATCCTGCACACTCCTCCAGCCCTCCTCAGGTGTGTTCAGAGCTGGGGATGTGAGGCACCAGCCCTGCAGCCACAGCCCCTGGGGCTCCTGGAGTGCCTGAGCTCATCTGAACTCCCTCACACCCTGGGTGCACACTCTGGGCTCTGGATTAGAGAATTCCAGGACTTTTATTAATTACTGGTGGTGGCTTTACAGAAGGATTTTATGAACCCATCAACCCTTCAAAACCAATGAAGCACTGTCCAGGAGAAGCCCTTGCTGCGACCACTGGAAGGAAATGACCCAAAATGCTGCATTCAAACCTTTCTGATGGTGCCTATGCCTGCTGTGGGAAGGAAGAGAAGGGCAAGAATTGAACCCATTTCACTCTTTTTGCCCAAATTCTGCTGGGAGAAGCTCCATGCAAGGAGGGAGCAGAGGGCTGGTGATCTGCCTGGCTCCAGAGACCTCCACATGTCCTTGAGAACACAAAGGAGCACTCCTGATTACCCTGGATAAATCTAAATAAATCAATGGCCAGCAGCACAGGATGACCCCAGGCTGTGTCAGGAGGAGGATTAGCAGCAGTCAGTGGGAGCAGGCTCATCTTTGCACTTTTCTCTTGACAAATCTCTGGCAGCAGGCACCAGGTCCTGCCCGTGCCTCGAGGGGAGGGGACTGAGGGGAGGATCTGCCTGTTGCTAAACCTTCTGCTGAGGCAAAGAAAGGAAATATCAGCTCACTTTCCTCAGCCCTGCCCCTCTATGGGAGCTGAACATTTGTTTTGCTTGTAGGCAGCACCATGAGATGGCTCCCAGCCTTCTCTGCACTGCTGGGCTTTATTGGCTGTACCCCCACTGACACTGGGACATCCTTCCCTCCATTTATCCCAAATTTTGAAAGAGCTTTGGGCTCCTCTCTGAGACTGCAGGGTGCTGTGTGCCCCAGGAGCCTGGGGACAGCCCGTGTGGCACTGCCAGCACAGCTGCTGTCACTGCAGAACTGCCCTTTCCCTTCTCCTGAGCCCAGTTTGGGTTCCAGACCCTCCCATCCTGCCCAGCCAGGCTGTTCTGGGTAACAAATCCCTCCTTCCTCTTCCCCTGCTGTCTCTTTTCCCAGCTTGGAACTCAGCCCCACACATCCAACAGGATGCAGGAGAGAACTGGAAGGGCGATAAAAACTTGTGGGTAGAGACAGTAAATGAAAGAAATAAGATAATAAATTGTAATGAGAAGGAAAATAATGAAGAGAGGGAAATAAAAGCCCAATGAAAACTCATCACCAACCAAGAGATGCCCAGCCAGCCTTGAGCAGAGCCTCCCCTCCAGCTGCTCCTCAGTTTTGTCCCTGAACACGACCTCACACTCCAAGCACTGGAAGGGGCTGCCCAGGGCAGTGGTGAGTCCCCAGCCCTGGACGTGTTCCAAAAATGTGTGGATGTGTGGAATTCTTCTTCACTCAGGGTCACCAAATGTGGTGGAGTTCACAGGGGTCCCAGGATGAGGCAAGAGATGAGAACCTTGACTCCATGTTTCAGAGGGCTGATTTAGTATTTTATGATATATACTATATTAAAAGAAAATTATATATTAAAACTACACTGAAGAATAGAAGAAAGGATTTAATCAGAAGGTTAGCAAGGAATAGAAAGGAATGATAACAAAAGCTTGTGACTCTCAGAGAGTCAGGGACAGCTGGACTGTGATTGGCCATAAATTAGAAACAACCAACATGGACCAATCAAAGATGCACCTGTTGCCTTCCACAGCAATCAGATAATTATTATTTTTCTTTTCCTCTGAGGCTCCTCAGCTTCTCAGGAGAAAAATCCTGGCAAAGGGATTTTTCAGAAAATATCCTGGCAACAGTGGATGTGGCCCTTGGGGATGTGGCTCAGTGGTGAACAGGGGGGGAATTGATGATCCTGAAGGTCTTTTCCAACCTTAACCTTTGCATGATCCCATGGGCACAGCTGGGACAGCTCCTTGTCCCCCCAGGCTGGTCCTTGGCCATGTCCACCCTGCCCAGCAGGGACTGACTGACCCCTCCAGTGTCCAGCACTGCTCAAACCTGTCACCCTGGTTTTTTAAGATTTTCTAAGCCTTCTGATGTTGACATTCTTGTAACAAACTTTCTCACACACTTTCTGTGAATAACTCATTGTTTTGCATTTTTTTATAGAAGAGAAAGTTGATGGACTGTTGGTTTGTCCAGGTGGCACTGTCACCCTCCAATCCACTGTCACTTTTGGAAAACAATAAATGTCAGAGTCAGAAAATAAACTCCCCCTTTTTTCTCCACCTTGAGAGCAGCAATGTGCACTCATGTTGTTTTGTGTCCTGTAGTGACACAAACCCAGCCTGGGGCAGCTCCTGGGGACAAGAACAGCACCTCCACCCCACCTGCCCCCTGAGACACTCTGCCCTTTGCCCAGGGGCTGTCCCCAGGTGCCATTTGGGAACAAAGGGGTTGAGGACACTCAGAGGGACCTGCTGCATCCTCCAGCCCAGCATCCCCACGTGGAGTTACAGGATAAATCACCTGGCTGCAGCCAGGGCTGTTTCCCATTGTTCTGTCAGGTTTTGGGGACCAGGAGCTCACACCTCTCACCCTCTCAGTGTGAACATAATGCTCCTGGAGGATCTCTGCTCTCCAGACACAAGCTCTCCCATCCAGGAGAGGTGGAGGCACAGATTTTCCTTTTGAGCCAGTCCAATCTCATGGAAATTCCATGGAAAAAGAAGGAAATTACCACAGAATGATACCCAATTTCTAGGAATCAACCCTTGCCCAAGAGCACACAGCCAGTGCACAGTGTGTGACTGACTGCATGTCATAAACTCCCAGCACTACATAAAAATAATAATAAAAATAATAATAAAAATAACACCAACACCCACTGCCTACATTATTCTGTCTCAGCTATTATACACACTAATGAGGACTTCCACTTGTACAAATGCAACATGTTCTCTACTAAGGATATTATTTGTAGGTTCTCTAATAAATCAATGTTTTATGCAAGCAAAACCCTCCAAGTTAATGTGAGCAAAAAGTGCTCTCTCATCCCCAGCAGCTCCCAAACCCCTGCAATGCAGCCTTTTATTATTTCTGTAAAAGAGAAAAAGGAAATCAATAGAGATTCCTCGTGCGTAATCCTCAGCAAGATTAGCACTTTGTCAGCCTCTGCTATAATCTCCTGGAAAGCAAAAAGGAGAAGGCTGAGAAGGAGGAGAAAAAAGGAAAAAAAATCACAGAGTAGCCTGGAACTGGGGGTTTGCTGGGGGTGTTCACTGTGCTTCTCCAAAAGAATACTTCAAAGTATTTCTTTGAAATATTTCAAGAATATTTCAAAGAATATTTAAAATTCTCCCATTTCAAAGAATATTTCAAATTCTTCAATTTCAAAAAGATTTCAAAATATTTCAATATTTTGAAATAGTTCAAATACTTCAATATTTCAAAAAGAGCATTTCTTTCAAAAAGAATATTTCAAAGGTGGCTCTGGCCTGCTCCCCTTGGTGCCCAGAAGTCCTGGAGATGCCTCACTCAGCTGTTGGAATATTTACATTGTAATTGGAGGGGTGCCCTCCCATCTTAGCAGTGAAGCAGCAAATTTCCCTGTTTTAAAAGGGGATTTAGGACCCAGATGCCAAATTCCAGGCATTGTTGCCTCATGCCATGGTGGAGGGTGGGAACCTGGAGATCTCCATGGGAGATGGAGATGGCATTGCAGGTGACACCTCAGCAGCGTGTGAGCTGTGAGTGATGGACCAGGGGAAGGACAGAGGGACAGGAAAGCACCAAACCCAGGGTGAGGGGCACAGCCTGAGCTGTCACCTCCAGTCTGCTGCTCCCACCCCTCTGCAACCACCCTGGGGTCAAATTCACACAGGAGCTGCATGAGAGGCAACCCAAACATGGGAAAGAGGGAGAAATAGCACAAAAGGATCAAAGACCTGGACAGAAAATGAGTGGAGAAGGTTGAGATCCCAACAAACAATTGGGAATAATCAATATATTTCAATATTAATATATTTCCATTTAGGCCAGAATTGAGGAATGCTGTAAAATGGGGGCAGGACAGGAGGGTGGGGACAATGCAGCATGGAAAGAGCTGGAATCACTGAAATAACACAACACTGAGAAATATCACAAAAGGATCAAAGACTTGGGCAGAAAATGAGCAGAGAAGTTTGGGATCCCAACAAACAATGAATTGGGAATAACCATCTATTTCAATTCAGGCCAGAATTAAGGAATGCTGTAAAATGGGGACAATGCAGCATGGAAAAAGCTGGAATCACTGACAGCTCCTCATGGGCAGCTGCCTGTTGCATGCAGGTAAAACCTTATGAAAAACAAAAAAATTTATAACATCAGGCCTTGCTACTTCAGCTGAATTAACAGCTAGCCTGCCAAGTTCCCATGAGAATCATAAATAAGAAGAAGAATTCTAAGAATAAGAATCAGTTTGCGTAACAATCTGTTCTTGTAAGAAGGCAGTTTGCACCTGTGAAAAATAAGAAGCCACAAAGAATTCCATGCCCAGGTGAGAATCCTCAAAGACGAAATGCAAACACCTGTGTGAAGAGAGAGTCTTGGCATGTTCATGCACAACCACCTTCTACCCACTGAACTGAGTGGCAAGGAGGTCACTAACCAACCAGGATTAAACATGATAGCTTGGGAAGCTGGATAAAAATAGGTTGTAAGTTAAAGAGGAGCTTTTGCTGCTGGAATTTTGAGTGTTTTGCCCATCTTTGCTCTCTGCTGCTGCTGTTAGAGGCGCCCAGAGCAGGGCTCTGCTGTGAGGAGGTTCCCTCTCCCAAAGTGCAGTTCCTGGAAAGCTCGGGCAGGGCAGGGGCAGAGCTGCACTTGGAGCAAACAGCCCAGCAGCTGCTGCTGCTGCTCACAGCTGGCATCCTCCAGAGGCCCTCTTAGCCCTGGCTTCTGCTGAGCCATCCCTGGCTCAGCTCAGCTCCACCTGACAGCACAGAGCCAGGAGCTGGAGCACAATTCCCGCTTTTCATGCATAATTTATTGAGAAAAATGGAAATGAACCTTCAGCTTTTCCTTGCACATGAGCCTCCTTTCGCTTGCTGCTGTGGAAATGGCCTCCCAACAAACCCAAGTGAGCACTTCTGTGAATAAATAGATACTGCCAGTAACTCCTGCACCTCTGGAGCTGCTTTTCATGCAGTTCCCATTTCACCTGGCAAATGTAAGGCTTGATGTAAAACAGGCAGAGAAAACTGAGGGTGCTTAATGAGGAATTTGCATTCTGGAGACCTTCCCAAGTTACCCCTGAGGAGTTGCAGTGAGCAGATAACCAAATCTGCCAGGTAATCATCCATCCAAGCCTAAAGCTTCGCTCCAAAAGTTACTACAGCTGATTAATAACATTTAATAAGCATGACTTTTGTTCTTGCATGGAGTCATTAGTTCCAGGTGAGGATGGAAAAAGGTGTGGGGGTTTTGCTCCCAAGGCCTCTGTGCTGGAGCTGAAGGTTTAACACACCCCAAGAAGTGCTGATGCCACAGAAATGAGGCTCCATCTGAGACCTGAAGTGCCAAAGAGAGCAGCTCCTTGCCCTTCAGTGACTGTGCAGAAGAATAAGCTCCTGACTATTAGACAGCCTGGTGGATGAGTAAAATGCTCTTGTAATTTTTGCTCCAGATCTGTGGAATTCCCCAGACCAACAAACCTTATTTATTAAGCTCCTGACACTGGTATTCTGGACTCCTCACATAAAACTAGCAACAAAGTCTTCAAAAATCTCATTAAAAGATTAGCCTGCTATCACCAGCAGCTGGGACACTGCAGAGGAGTGTGCTGAGCTCCCAGTATGAGGAGGAAGAGGAAAACCTGGGCAGAATTCTGCTCTCAGCACGTTCCCTCAATAAACTCTGCACAGCTGGGATGAGGCTCCCAAGGGGAGCGCATCACCAAATATTGCCCAGCTAAAATCCAGGAGCTGATGTTCTCCTGGTGTCACTGTCACATTGTCTGAAAAATCCCTTTGCCAGGATTTCTGCTCCTGGGAAGCTGAGAAGCCTCAGAGGAAAATGAAAACAGTGATTATCTGATTTGCTTCTCCTGTATTTTGCTGCTTTGGAATGTGTTTGGAGATTGTTTACCAACCATTGTTTCATTGGTTTCATGTGAATTGTTTTGACTTAATGACCAATCATGGTCAGGCTCTGTCAGGACTCAGGAAGCAGTCAGGAGTTTTTCATTAGTACTTGTTAAGCCTTCTGTGAGTATCCTTTCTGTATTCTTTAGTATAGTTTAGTTTATATAATATAGTGACATAAAATAATGAATTAGCCTTCTGAGAACATGGAGTCAGATTCATCATTCCTCCCTTTTTCTGGGGACCCTGATAATGCCACGCTCCTTACAGCCCCCTCCAGCTGCCACTTCTGATTAGATAAACGTCCCATTTCATCTCCTCCCTGAAGGAGGCACCTTGGCTCCTCATTCAGGCTGGGCTGGGACCTGGGCACACTGGGCAAACTCCAGAAGTTCAGTGGGGATCAGCCAGGTCCTGATCCCTGATCCCTGCCCAGCTCTGGCTACAGCAGCTGAGCTTTGTGTTGGTTCTGGCCTTGTCTTGAAAGCCTCCAGGGATGGAGGAACTTATTGGTCATTTAGGTCTATTTATTGATTGTATTTACGTAGTCAATTATTTATTTAATTAGTATTTATTTTCATTACTTATTTATTATTTATTCCAATACCTAAAGGGGCTGGAGGGGGATTTTCACAAGGGCCTGCAGAGACAGGACAAGGGGGAATTGCCTCAACCTGGAGGAAGGCAGGGCTGGATGGGATATTGGGAATTTGGAATTATTCCCTGTGAGGGTGGGCAGGCCCTGGCACAGGTGCCCAGAGCAGCTGGGGCTGCCCCTGGATCCCTGGCAGTGCCCAAGGCCAGGCTGGACAGGGCTTGGAGCAGCCTGGGACAGTGGGAGGTGTCCCTGGGACAGGGGAAGGTGTCCCTGCCATGGCAGGGGTGGGAATGGGATGAACTTTAAGATCCCCCCCATTCTGGGATTCTGTGTTGCATTCCTGAGTTGAACTGATCTTTCTCCATCTGCCTGGGCTCAGCTGTTCAAGAAACTCTTTATTGGATCTGTCATTTCATCTCAGCTCACCTGATATGTGCATGCTCTCTTTATATTCACTATATCCTGGGCTGTCTGAATCCCTGATTTCTTTGTGGAATAAAAGCAAATTTTCTCAAATCAAGAAATTATTCAGCTCCTATATTCAGAATTGTCTCTTCCTTCATGGCTGGTTGGTTGAAATTCAGGGCAGAGCTGTGCTCTCATTGGGGTTGTTTGCACACATCTCCTGATGCACCACTTCAAAACTGCAAATGAAACAAGTTTTTGTCAGCACTGGGGTACCCCGAGCTCAGCAATGAATTTTGATGTCTGTTCAAACACCATTCCTTGTTTAGCTTCCTGTCCAATACTTCAAAACAAATTCTTAAAACTACTTTCCTGTAACTCCAGCTGATGAAAGGCAGGTAACAAGAACACCTGGAAAACTAAGGAGAGGTGTTGTCATGAGCACAGATGAAGAATTTTAATCCAGCAGTTCAAACAAATACCTGCAGGCACTTTGCTGTTGTCTGTCATTGCTCCCTGAGCTCAGTGCCAGCCTGTCTTTCATCCTCCTGCTCTGGAAAGGGCTGGATTTCCTCCTGGGAGCTGTGGTCACACTTCCCAAACGTGCAAACTTTTCCATGAAGTTAAAGTCAGCTTGGACAACTTTCACAGCTTATGTAAGGGAAAAACTTTGGTGTGTTTTTCTTGGTTTTAGCTCCTGCAGGACATAAACCTTGTCAACAACAGGATTCCAGCAGCCATTCCATGCTATTGTCTTGTTGGCAGGATAAAGCACTGCTTTGGAAAGAAATCTCAAACTCTCCAGATAATCCCCAGAGCCTTCTGATCCAGATTCACACAGAAATGAGCACTGCAGCATGTCCTGGGATTTTATGGGATTTTAAGTCACTGTGAGTCCCCTCAGTGGCCACAGGGCACGGTGAGGCTGCAGCAGGTGGGGAATTATCAGAGGATTTAATTTAAAAAGACATGAAAAGGGAATTTCATGTGCCAGGTGGCTTTGTCCTGTGGAGGGGATACCAAAAGCCTTAAGATAAGCCTTACAAGATAACCTTGTCCTGAGATGGCCTGGAAGGGATCTCCTCAAACCCCTCCTCCTTGGTGGTCAGTGAGAGTTCCTCTATTTAACCCCTTTGTAGCTGCCCCTGGGTCGTTTTCTGCCCTGCCAAAAAAACCCCAGCAGAAGGAAAGCACAAAGTGAATGTCAATCTCAGCAGGTTCAGCTCAAATCTTCCTTAATTCTCATGCCTGGCCTGAAGACCCAGTGGAGAAAACTCCAACGGTTCTTCAAACACTTGGTGGGATGGAGGTTAAGGTTTTAAGGTGTTTATAAGTGTGGGCTCACTCCTGGCAAAACTGCCTCATTTCTCCAGTTGATGCTGGCACTTCAAACCAAGAAATTGATGGATTACAGTCAGAAAATGGTATTGTTTTAATCCTGAGCATCAAAACTTCCTGTGACTCCAACCCTTCACTCACTCAACCTCTCTGCCCTCAGACAGAACCAACCCCACTCACTGCAGAGCCACGTCCAGGGTGATGCCTTGAGAAGGCTGAGCTGGAGCAGAGGCTGGGCAGAGCTACAGAATAAAGCAGGGTCCATTTATTCAAAGCATCTCCTCCATGGATCCACCTTGGGCAGCCAAGAGCCCAGCCAGGGCTGCATCCAAGATGAACCAAAATGGTCCCAAAATGCACGAGCGGGCACGGGGTCTCTCCCTTTGATCAGTTCTGCTCCATTTGCACCTTGCAGTTCATTGTCCCATTCCAGCTTTAGCCCATCCAGTCCCATCCTTGTTTTTCTCTCTCCAGCCCACGGTGTTTGTGCTCTTGGGCTGAGATTTGGATCATTTGTCCTTGGTGCCCAGCTGGAGCAGGAATTGTTTTCCCTCCCTGCTCTGTGCACAGAGCTCACCATCCCCTGATGTGAACCCAGACCCACACACTAAAGCAGCACAGAACCTGAAAAATATAAAAACTAGAACCTGAGGCATCATTTCCCCCCCACAGACACTCCAGGAATTCTGGGCCACATCTCCAAGTTCATCTGCA
>VZSJ01042731.1:0-13501 GCA_013398405.1 Pheucticus melanocephalus | reverse complement strand
CGGGTGGCTATCAGGTTCATTGGTGAGCCACGGGCCTTGGCTTCCCTCCACCACCCTCCCTGCTCCATCCTGCCCTGCCCTGCCCTGCCACACCCCACCCCACCCAAATCTGCCCTGCTCCACCCTGTTGTTCTCCATCCTCATTGGCCCAGCCCCTCCCAGGCCACAAACATGGACTCCCCTCCATGCCCTGCCCCACCCTTCCCCGCCCTGCCCTTCACACCCTGCCCCACCCCACCCTGCCGCGCCCTGCCACAGCTCAGCCCCAATCAGAGGGGAAGATTAAAGTTGGGCATTTTTTCACTAGTTTTCATTCAGTTTATGACACAATTGCAGGCTTGGGGGAAAGTTCAAGAGTTAATAGTTCTACACCCCAGTTACAACTCAGGTTGGTATATCCCTCTCCCCATGTACCCACACCCTCGTCCCCTCAGGAGAGGCCAGGAGTTGAAACCTGCCAAAAGGCACAGGAGTTCCACCAGCCCTCTGCCACCTCTTGCTCTCCTCTGTCCCCTTCTCAGGATGGGCCCGTACAACCCATCCTGGGTTCTAACCTAAACCTCCTTCCTGTGCCCATTTACCCTTTCCCCCCATCAATTCTTATGTGTCAAAATGGTGCCAGCCCTGTGAGGGGACCCACCGTTTTGACTGAATTCCGCTGAATCCTGCCATCCAAAATGGCACTGATCCCGTGAGGGGATCTGCCATTTGGAGCCCTGTTTCACCTACTTTTCCCACCTTGTCACATCAAAATAGCGTACGTGACCCTCCTCCTGCTCCCGCTCCCACTCCTTTGTCAAGCTCCTCCCTTTCCAATGTGGGCCCTGCCTCCCTTCCCTCCTCCAGCTCCACCCCTAGCAACAATGACACTTCTGGTTCCCACATCACCAGGACTGGAAGTAGACATTCTGATGGTGACCAGAAGGAAGCCATCTTGGTTACCAGCACTCTATGGCATTGGGCCTTAGCGGTCAACTGCAGGCCCTGTACCCCTCTTATTTAAACACCCCCCTCTACGGAGGGGTCCAGTGATTCCTCAAGCTCTGATACCAAGACTGAGGATAACTGGACAGAGGTGCGGAAATTTGCTGCTAGGGATGGAAACAGGGAGATAGCAGGGAAACTAGCAGCACCAGTTGAGAGTTGTGTTCAAGCAGGGAAGGAGCCCAAAATGTGAAGCAATTCCTTACGAGGAATTAAAAGAGCTTTGCAAGGCTTGCAAAGACTATGGATAGAGGTCACCTTACCTTTAAAATTTACTTAATGTGACTCTCTTGGCCCATGCTCTTGTGACGCATCACGTCCAGCACATGATATCTCTCCTCCTCTTGCCTACTGAACTCCTTTTGTGGGAGTCATTGTGGAAAAAAACAATTTAATGTCCAAATGTAACAATGATTTTGTTCAGCGGTACCCCTCCTCAAACTGTCCATCTGCATCTTGTTCAGATTGTAGAGAACATTATAAATACTGTCCCACTTTCAAAGCCACCAGCAGGTCTATCATCAGCCAGCTTACCAACCAAATCATCAACGGTGTCCAGGAAACTTTCAGCTGAGTGCAGGGTGGCCCTGTGCAACGATAACAAATGCCAAGCCATTTCACCCCTCTCTCCTGACCATCTTAGAGAGCCAACATGCAGGGAAGTAATTTATGGTGACACCTACTGTAAAAAGGGATTCAAACGCCAGGAATCCTACCTGCAAGTTCAACCAAGGACCCAAAGCACATTGGTAAGCACATTTGCAATCCATTTCTCTAATGAAATAATTTACCACATTCCAACTGGTAAATACAGCCATTTCCCAACACCAAGGGACGTTTTAGTTATTGGGGACTCTAGTTTCTGACTTGATTATTTACAAGTGTTACTGGAGGTTCAAACCATAGGATGGAATGATGAAATTACAGAGACTGTTGCATGCACTAGTCCCCCTTGGTTTTTGCCTCAACATGCACCTATTGCTCAGGCTTTTTTATTACTGGATTCTACAGATATTGTCCCAGAAAATCCTACTGCTTTCCGGGCAGAGATTGTAGGCCATGACAGACCCATCACAGAAAGTGGCCTATTTAACAAAGGGGATAAAGTCTTTCTCTCAGGATTGGTGGACACCGGAGCGGACGCCACCATCGTCGCCCGCTCTGAGTGACCAGAAGGATGGGAGCTTGTCCCAGCAGATAGTGTCATCTCAGGGACTGGAGAAGCAGCCACTTCTATGAGAAGTAAAAGAACAATCCTCATGGAAGGACCTGACGGCCGAATTCCTATGGTGAGACCACTTGTAATGAGGGCATCTGTCCTGTTGTGGGGCAGAGACAGACTATCATAATGGGGTGCCAGGCTAGAAATCCCTTATCCACCACAGGATTTCTAGACAGGGACAGTGTAGAGCACACCATCCCTCTACTAACATGGAAAACAGATGAACCAGTTTGGGTGGATCACTGGCCCCTCACTGAAACCAAGCTAAAGGTGCTCAAACCCTAAAAGAAGAACAGTTACTCAAAAGGCATATTGTTCCATCAAATAGCCCCTGGAATACTCCAGTCTTTTTTATCAAAAACCTGGAAAAAATAAATGGCAGCTCCTACAGGACCTTCGTAAAGTCAAGGCCATCATCGCAGACATGGGCCCCCTCCAGCCTGTCCTGCCATCAGTGTTGCCCCAGTATTGCAGTGTGAGCTCATTTCCTGTTTAAGACTTCCCATTCCTTCCCAGGTGTGGCAATACCTTTTCCCTTCCCCTCCCCCGTCTCCTGCTGAGAGCTGTCCATTCCAGCAGGGGTGTAGTGTGGTTGGCAGAATTTCAAAAGATGCTCTTTAGGTCTGGGCTCATTGGCCTGTCCAAGTGTCTTTATCCCTTAAGCCTTTCCCCCTCCCACCAGGTTGGTGGCTCACCTGTCCCTTCCCTCCCCCACCCCCTGGGCTTAAAAAGACAATCAGAACACGCAGTCAGGATTCTAATGGAGCAGTTACAATGATTCAGACATCTGTAAACCTGGAATAAAGCTCTGGATTTAACCCTCCGTTGGAATCCACTCCTATTACTCCTCACCTAGCCTAAGACTTCCTTCAGAGGTAAAGCCTGTGTTCCTACAAGCCTGGACTTGGTTTCAGGTGCCCAGCTGCTACATCCAGCTAGCCAGAGGTATCACTGTGGAGAAACACCACAGCAGCTACCCCGGCCATGCGGTGAGGGCCAGACAAGCCCGGGCACGTCCTACCTGGCAATATTGGGATTTTATTCCTATACCCCAGGATTGGAAATTAGCCGTTATTGACATCAAGGACTGTTTCTTTAATATTCCACTCCATCCCCAAGATGTGCTAAGATTTGCTTTTTCAGTACCATCTTGAAATAGACAAGCTCTCCTCAACCATTGCCATTGGTTACCTCTTCCACAAGGGATGAAGAATTCACCAGCCATTTGCCAAATGCATGTGGCCCACATCCTTTCACCTATTCAAAAAACATTTCCAGATGCAATAATTTTATATTATATGGATGATATCCTCATCTGTGCCGAGACTAACTCCTAACTCTTATGTTGAGCTTGTGCTCAAAAGGACTATTCAAACTACTGAAGAAGCAGGATTCTTGATAGCCAAGGGAAAAATCCAGCGTACCTGCCCATGGACCTACCTGTGACTTCAAATCGGCGAGCGGACTATCGCACCCCAGCAACTCTCCATCAAGGATGACACAAGAACCCTAAGGGACCTACATCAACTATGCAGCAGCATAAGTTTGGTTTGTCCACTGCTGGGAAGCATCAACGGAGGACTTTGCACCACTCTTTAACCTTCAGCGAGGTTGTAAGGACCCCAACTCACCAAGAACCATCATGCCAGAGGCCTGAGAATTTATCCTAAAGGTATCTCATGCCTTATCCACAAGGCAGGCTCATTGGGTAGATCCTGCTTTACCATTTAAATTTGTAGTTCTGGGTAAGTCACCTAGATTTCATGGATTGATTTTTCAGTTGGATCCCACCCTAAAAGATCAACTCTTGATCGCTGATTGGGTGTTTAGGTCCCATCAGCCAACCAAAAGTATGATACCACAAGAAATGATGGCTCAACCCATTCAAAGAGCTAGAGCTCAGCTCTGGAGCCTAGCAGGATGTGACTTTACATGCATCTACATCTCATTGACTACTTTAAGTAGTCTGGACACTTTGCTCTAGACCGATGAACACCTCCAGTTCGCCCTTGACAGCTACCCAGGGCAAATTTCAATTCACTTGCCAAAACATAAACTGTTAATTGCGACTTTCAATTTGGTGCCAAATTCATTAAAAAGTCAAACTCCTTTAGAGGCTTTGACCGTTTTTACTGATGGCTTAGGTCGATCTCACAAGTCAATCATGACCTGGAGAGATCCTGAGACTCAGAAGGGGGAGTCTGATGTCAAAATAGTTGAAGGGTCCCCTCAAATTGCAGAATTAGCAGCTGTCGTCAGAGCTTTTGAAAGGTTCCACCAATCCGAAAATAAGGTCACACATTTGGCTTACGTAGCTGGCATAGCTGAAAGGGCAGAGCGCTCTTTAATAAAGGCAGTGTCAAATCCAGATTTATTTCACTTGCTCTCAAAACTCGTCTATCTTCTCTCACACTGAGACCAACCTTATCACTTTATGCATGTAAAGTCACACACATTGACCTTCCAGGACCCATAGCAGAGGGCAACCAGATAGCAGACACCTTGGCAATGGTTGTACAGACTACTTTACCAGACATCTTTAACCAAGCCAAGCTAAGCCATCAGTTTTTCCATCAAAACATACCAGCTCTAGTTCGAATGCTTAAATTATCCAGGGAACAAGCAAGAGCAATTGTAGGCTCCTGCCCAAACTGCCAAAGCCTTGCTCTACCATCCATAGGATCCGGGGTTAGTCCTCAAGGCTTTAGAAGCTTGCAGTTGTGACAGACAGATGTCGCTCATTATGCTCCTTTTGGAAGGCTCAAATACATTCATCTCTCTATAGATACATTTTCTCGAGCAATTTTTGCCTCAGCCCATGTGGGTGAGAAGGCAAAAGATGTAAAACGATGTTTTCTTCTGGCCTTTTCTACTCTAGGCATTCCCCAAGCCATTAAAACTGATAACGCTCCCCCCCTACCGCCACCTACACTTCCAAAAGCTTCAAACAATTCCTGGACCAATGGGGAGTGAAACACTGTACCGGCATAACCCACTCCCCACCAGGGCGATCTATTGTTGAAAGGGCACACCGAACTATCAAAAGGGTCCTTGATCAGCAACATGGGGGTGTTGAAACATCACCTCCCATTGAAAGACTGTGTAAGGCTCTATATGTTATAAATTTCCTAACAATTTGTTCATGGAGCAAAAAGCCCCGGTCATCAGGCATTTCTCCAATTCTAGTCAAGCCAAGCTTTCAGAGAAACCACCTGTGCTGCTCAAGGACCCCAAACCAAACAGATTATGGGCCCTCTCCCATTAATAACTTGAGGAAGAGGGTATGCCTGTGTATCTACAGGGTCAGGACCAATGTGGATTCCTGGAAAAAATGTGAAAAGCTACGTCATGTCACCAGCCCCTACACCCATCCAAGACACTGAGAAGCAACAAGAAATTCAACTAAGTCAAACTCAAGCAGCTTGGAGAAGGAGGAAGAGAAAGAAACTTCATCCCCAGCTGCCTCCCAACAACTTGGAGACTAACGACACAGCTTATGAATCTCACACTAAATTTCTACTCACACCTTTCTGTTGATATCATTCTACTTGTTCTTCCTTAACTTACTTTAAACAAATTCCTCCATCTCTTTTCTCATTTTCTGAATGAATAAAGGAAGGGGAGATTGGGCTTTCTTCAGAATTCAAATACTTTTGAAAAAGTTTGTCTCAAGTATATTCTTTATTTTACAGAACAACTTGACTTCTTTCAGTCCCCACCAGATTTCTGATGGTGGCAAACCATCATCATCATAATATTCTGGGTGCTCGTTGCCCTTCCACCAGCAGCGATGTGGATTGCCCCTCAGCCAAAACAAAACACCTGGGTCACCTTAGCAAAAACATTACAACAAGATAGTCTATGCATGCCTGTGGACATGGATGCCAAGACTTTGAGGGACTTTGCTGCTTCAACCTGTCATCGCATAGTGAGTCAATACATATGAACATCCAGAAGGTGAAGGAACAAATAAAGGAATTCAGAGAAGAAAAGAACCCTGATGGAAATACTGAACTTTGCAAGCAATGGGGACTGACTGGACGGGCTTTATCTTTTGTAAAAGGGATTTTGGGTATTTTAGTTGTTGTTGTCGTAGTCATTGTCTTATTTATGTTTTCCTGTTTAGTTGATTGTTTACAGAAATCCATAGGAGAGGCCTTTTAATAAAGAAAGAAGGGGGAATTGTGGAGATCTGTGGGCCTGCTAGGGGACTTCCTAGGGCTATGCCCTGGAAGAATGTCCCATAGACTTTAACCTCATCCATGGGCTCCTGTGACATGCTGTTAATAAACCCCAGTGCCACTGCCCCTGTTGACCCATTGGCTGTTAAACCACCTGTTAACCATATATGGTCAAGCTTCTAGCAGTTTCTTTGTTCTTTGTACCATCATTGGTCTGTACTCCTGTCTGTTAACCCTTGTGTTTTCCCTTCTGGTCAGGGAAAGCCATTCAGATAAGCACTAATATATAGCTCTATTGTTCTATTCCCATGACTTCTCTATCGCTTAAATAATTTTTCTGCTGCTTTACCACTGTTCACAATTCTGCTGTATCTGAGGCCTGTCTTCTGCAGTTTTCCCAAAACTTTCTGATTTTATGGATTTCCACAATTCTCTCTGTTCACTCAAAAAGAAACTTTTATAATCATGTTGTTTATAACTTGCGTTTCATAGCTTTACTATAATATTTTTGCCTATTATCTGTGTAAAGCTTGTTTTTGCTCACACTAAGCATTGCTATATTACAGCACAGCAACTTAATGCTATGAAGGTTTAGTCAGTGAAAAGGACATAAATCATGTCTGACAATAGTTACAAGTCATTGTTCAAAAAACTGTTGATTCTAGGGTCTTAATTCAAAACTTTTTTATTTCTATACTTTTATCTACTATCTCTGTGAGATTTCGAGCACTTTCTGTGATTCTACGTCTTACTTTTCTTTCTTGTATGATAAAAACTTCTTTGACAGTTTTGTTCATCATTCGTCACACACACTGAAGTATGCAGGGGATTGCTATCAATATCACTACCAAAACAATACATAGAGACTTACCTTGCAAAGTTCTTTTAGCTAAGGTGCA
The DNA here is from genome assembly GCA_013398405.1 of Pheucticus melanocephalus. NCBI lineage: Eukaryota > Metazoa > Chordata > Aves > Passeriformes > Cardinalidae > Pheucticus > Pheucticus melanocephalus. The sequence continues at coordinate 6,215 of VZSJ01042731.1, read as the reverse complement.
AAGCTCCATTCTTGGAACAAATCACCTAACTAGGACCCACTATCTTCTTTCATTTGGGCTGTCAAATCTTTCAGTTTTTATATGCTTTTGTGGATGGATTCAGAATGATCTGAAAGGTTCATACAACATAATCTTTAAAATTCTTTACAATTATGTCTTTGTGCTAGTAAAAGAAAATAAACTGCTGCTCTATTTTGAAGGGTGGCATGTCTAACACTATCAACATCAGTCAACATACCACTGATTGCAGAGGATGTGGCATCAGTTTGTTTACTCAGCTAACATCCAACTTGATCTAATTGTTTCAACGCTATTGCTGAAGCTAATTGGGGTAAAAACAAACTTGCTGAAAATTTTCTTGCAGCTTTTTAAGGCATGAAATCACTTTTACAGTTTTCATCATAATGACAAGTAGATTTTGTTCTTTGTTTCTTTTTCATGACTGCTTTGGCTGTGGGCGCAATTTCAGTGAGCATCTTAATGCTACATGGGCTACTTTCAAGGTGTGATGGAATGCTTTGCTAAGTTGTATCTCTACAAATGAACCAATATCTCTTTGGCAATTGTCGTGGATATTGGTCAGCTTCAGAAAGCACATCTTAACCATTTGAAAAATTACACTAAAAAGTTAAGTTTCTGTATGCAAAATAATGGGGAGTAACATTGTACCTTGGAGGATCACTTTTTCGCTAACCACTAGCTGTGAAGATAAAGCAAAAATCCATTGTTAAAGAACCAAGGATTTCTAATTCTTGGGGTTCACATACTACTCTGGGAAGTTTTTTGGCCTAAACATTCTAACTCAATACGGGATCATTCTCATTGTCAATTTCACTTGGCTTACTATTGGATTGCTTTTTGACTAAAGGCAAATCTTTTACTAGCACACCAACCAGACAGGTTGAGAAAGGTTTTTCTGGTTCCGAATTAGACAAACATATAGTATCCGAGCCGGCTGCCTTGGCTAAGGTCAGCCAAACATTTGTTTTTGGTTGTTCCACAGGCAAATCTGCACAACAAAAAAACAATTAAAACACACCAACACGAGCATATAATTTGATTTTGCTCCATCCTGTTCATGAGCTAAGTTTTGGCAAAATCCTCACATATATACCAATTTAAAAACTTTGTTTTTGACCTGAACATAAGATTTCACCTTGAAGATCCAATAGAGGGGATCTATAACCTAACAAAAACAAAACCCCACACTTTTGCCAAAAATCAGCTCTACAAAACAAACATTTGACATACAATTGACACTGTTATAAATAACATTAACACAAAATCAGAGTTTGCAGGTTCCACCGATGCACAAGGAACGTCAGGCGTGACCCAGGATCTCTACACTCGGCTCACGTCTGCGTACTTGCTTCCTCGGTTTTGGACTCGTCAGCACGTTCTGGGGTGCGATATGGTTTGATGATTTTGGCTGGGACCCACTTGATTCCAGCACCTGTAGAGACAGATGAATACCCTTTGCCCCAGGTGATTAATTGGAAAGGACCTTCAATTTGTCCAGTCTCAGGGTTTCTAATTAAAACAGGAGGGTTTTCTTTCAGTTTTGCCTGTGTGTTATTTGAGAAATGCTTAAAAATTAGTGGATCAGGATCTGCACCTGAACTGTTTAAAAAATTAAAAACATACAAAGCTTTGTTCAACCTCATCTGTGGTGTTACTTCTACTCTCCCTCTCTGTTGATCTAAAATGCATTTTAATGTCTGATGTGCCCTCTCAATAATTGCTTGATTTATGGGAGAGTGAGGAATACCAAAGATGTGACAAACACCCCATTCTTTTAGAAATGTGGCTAATTTTTGAGATATATATGCAGGACTATTGTCAGTTTTTACTTCTTGGGGCACACTCAATGAAGCAAAAGCCTGCAAAAAATGATGACAGGCATGATTACTTGTTTTACTTGTGTGAAGAGAAGCAAAAATTGCACTAGAGAACGTGTCTACTGAAACATGAATATTTTTAAATTTACTAAAGGAAGGATATTTAGTGATATCTGTTTGCCATAACTGCAGGCTTTGCAAACCTCGTGGGTTGACTGCTCCTGTAGAAACAGGAGGCTGCACAAGCTGAGAGTCAGGGCAAGTACTGATGATAGCCTTAGATTGACTTTTGGAAATTTGAAACATTCGCACAAGTGCTTTTGCGTTTTGGTGGAAAAAGGCATGACTCAGTTTTGCTTGTTCAAAAATGTTTGGCAAAGTGTTTGAAATAACTATTGTCAGTTTGTCCGCTCTCGCATTTCCTTCTACTAAAAATCCAGGAAGCAAAGAATGAGCCCTAATGTTAGAAACAAAATATAGATTAGTTCTATATTGCAAAGTTGCATAAAGACATGAAAGCTAATGATATAAAGTATCATTACTAACATCTTTCAAAATTGACCCTTCTAATCTCTTAACCACATTAGCAACATAAGCAGAATCTGTGATTAAATTAAGAGGTTGTGGAAAGAGCTGAAAAGCTTGAACCATAGCAGCAAGCTCAAAGATCTGAGGAGACTTTTCTACTATTTGAATGTCTGACTCCTAAGCATTAGTTTTTTGGTTCAACCAGGTTACGACTGATTTGTGGCTTTTGCCAGAGCCATCAGTGAAGAAAGTTATTGCGTTTAAAGGTTCTTCACTTAATTTAGGTTTTTCTCTAAAACTTAGTTTGGCTTGTAACAATTTGTGAGCTGGGTAATGAACATAACAAACGCCTGGGAAGTCCAACAATACCTACTGCCAATCATCAGAATTTTGTGTTGCCCAATTAAGAGAATCTTTTGTCAATGGTAAATAGATAACTGCAAATTCTTGACCTGCTAAAGTTAGCAATCTGGTTCTGGCCTTAATTACAATTTGTGCTATCATTTCTAAAACCGTGAAAATAGTCTTTAGAAACCTGTAGGGAAGAAAAATCTCTTCTATTATCAACAAAGGATCTGGCTCAGAAGGGTCTCACTGAAAAATGAGACCACAAAGTTGCATTTTTTCTCCTAAAATTGCAAAACAGAAAGGCTTTTCCAGAATACAGCGATGAGCTTGTCTTCTTTGGAGAGCTTCTATGACCGTGTCGAGGGCTGCATGAGCTTCAGGTGTTAAGGTTCTTGGAGAATTGATGTCACGGTTTCCTCTCAGTAAATCGAAAAGTGGACCCAGTTCATCGTTGGTGATTCCCAAAACAGGTCTGACCCAATTGATTTCTCCCAAAAGTTGTTGTAAGTCTTGCAGATTGTTGATACTGGTCTGGATCTGTATTTTCTGTGGTGTTATTGTCTTCTCAGTCATCTTCCATCCCAGATACTTTCAGGGTGAACTTCTTGGATTTTTGTTGCAGAAATTTCAAGTCTAGCATTTTGGATTTCAGTGACAACACTAGCACGGGTTTGCTCCATCTCTGCCTGCGTTGGAGCTGTGATGAGCAAATCATCCATGTAGTGCAGAATCATGGATCTTGGAAACTTCCGTCGAACTGGAGACAAGGCTTGGGCAAGAAAATATTGACAAATTATAGGCAAATACTTCATTCCTTGTGGCAATGATTTCCAGTGATATCTCTGCACGGGTTCTCTTTGATTGATGACGGGAACTGAAAAGGCAAATATTGGAGCATCATCAGGATGAAGTGGAATATGGAAAAAACAGTCCTTTAAATCAATGACAACAAGAAGCCAGTGTTTTGGGATCATTGATAAAGAAGAGAGTCCAGGTTGAAGAGGTCCCATGTCTTCAGTTACTTCATTGATCCTCCTCAGGTCATGAAGCAACCTCCAGGAGTCTGATGTCTTCTTGTGGATGACGAATACTGGTGAATTCCAGGGACTATTTGTGGGGATGATGTGACCTTGCTGTAATTGTTCCTTTACCAATTTTTTAAGGATATTTAATTTTTTCTTTGTTAAAGGCCATTGATCAATCCATATAGGATGATCAGTTTTCCAGGTCTGCTTTAAAGTGGCAGGTTTTGACGTGGTTTCCATCACAGTCCCACTTCCAATTTTGCTCCTCATTGGGACAGGACTTCTCTCTCCCAGACGGTGAGAGGCTTCTGAACAACAAAAGGACGCACTGTTGCTGTCTTTCCTTCAGGACCTGTAATGTTAATTATGGATGCTATATTCCTCCTTTTTAACAACCTGGGCCTCTGGCGCCTGGGTTTTCCACAATCTTCTTTTTTATCCTAGTCTAACATTATATCCTCACAGATGGTCACCAATTGACCCCGGCAATTTATTTACAGACACGAAAAGGACGGGGCTGCTATGTAGATTGTCTTGAGCTATTTACTTTTCAGCATCAGTCTTATTAAATGATTATGATAATGGAAAGATGCTAACAGCTCACAAATCCAGGAAGCAGGCCAGAAAACTTAATGTTACAGCATACTTTATAACCTTCTAAGCCAATTACGTGAAGCAAAAGCATATTGACAGTAGTTCGATCCAATCACCGTAAGCACACGTAGCTTTGGTTAAAACAATGCTTGCCTATTTAGAATACAATACCTGTTTGTGAGGCACAACGCATAGAGCTCTATTCATAAGCTTAAGCCTCCTAATATCTTGCTAGATAAACTTTTTGCAGCTTAGAAAGCCATTCAGACAGGCACTAATATATAGCTCTATTGTTCTATTCCCATGTCTTCTCTACCGCTTAAATAATTTTTCTGCTGCTTGAGCACTGTTCACAATTCTGCTGTATCTCAGGCCTGTCTTCTGCAGTTTTCACCCTCTGATTTTATGGATTCCCACAGCCCACTGGCTGTTCAACCACCTGTTAACCATATATGGTCAACCTTCTAGCAGTTTCTTGGTTCTTTGTACCCTCGTTGGTCTGTACCCCTGTCTGTTAACCCTTGTGTTTTCTCTTCTGGTCACCGCAATCCTTTTCCCACTCACACCTTCAGGTGATTGTGAATGGTTAAACCAAAAATCACAGACAAAGACTCTCTAACTCATCAAAGTTAGAAAGTATTATGTTTATTAGACCGGCAGGCAGCACAACGGGGATCGTCCCCAAAATGCATGGCTGTGCTGCACAAGGATTTTGGCCTTCCATTTATTTCACAAAATAATATATATGCATAACCCCAGCGCCTCCCATCCCTGCTTTGTATTTAAATGAGTTTATTAGTCCTTCATGCCTGGGCAATTCTTCTCTTGATTTAAGTGGGTGAACTCAAACTGGGTCAGTGGTCCCAGGGATGAAGTCAGGAAAGACTTCATCAGGTCTCTGGGACCCTCTGGCATGATCTGCTTCATGATGGATTGACATAGAGACCAGGTGATGGGCGTTGTTCTACTGCTTTCAATAATGGCTCCTTTTATGGTTCACTTGCTCCACCTTCTTCTACAAATAAGCTCATAATATAACAGTTAGCTTTAGCTTAAGCATCTAATAATCATTAACCTATTGCTGGTGTATCTAACTTCAATATAAATTGCCTCTAACCCTCAGCTGAAATCTTAACCCTTTAACATCATGATTCAATTGGTTGTTGCTGTTGGCTCTGCCCCTTTATAGCAGTAGATATCTATATCTCACTGTCTTTGTTCTTGGACACTTTCAGAGTATAGGTGAAATAAATTACCACTGGAAACCTATAAAATGACACGTCCTGCCTCTACTGTCCTAGATAATAAGCTGCTGCGTGTAAGCATAGTATTTGCTGTGTGCTTGGTGGAGCGCTCTCCTTGTGGGGAGGCTTTAGGAAGACTGCAGTAATCAAGCATCTGCCTGCACTGAACATGCACTCTCCTGGAGCTCTCTCCAGCTGGCAGAGGAGAGGAGCCAAACGGCCAAGCACTTGCACCAAGCCGTGCCATACCTAGAGAGCCCACAGGAGTCCGTGGGACAGGCGGTCACCAAGTTCATAGGTGAGCCACAAGCCAAAGATTACCTCCATGCTCCACCCCACCCAGACCTGCTCTGCCGGGCCCTGCCCCAGACTCCCTTCCCAACCCAAGCCCATCCAAACCAGCCCTGCCCTTACCTACCCAACCCAACCCAACCCTGCACCAACCTGGCCAGAACTTTCCCAAGCTCTGGTTGCTGCCCCGGCAGCGCCATCCGTGCCCTGCGCCGTGCAGCCCCGCCTGCCCTCGGCGCTGCTGCCGCCCTCTGGCAGCCGTGCCCTTGGGCGCCAGCGTGAGCCAAGGGCCCGGCCCGAGCCCTGCCGGGGCCAGGAGGCCGTGTGCCCACAGGGCTGCCAGCGCC
>VZSJ01042708.1:0-15781 GCA_013398405.1 Pheucticus melanocephalus | reverse complement strand
ACTTTGACCTGTACATTCCATCCCACCCCAAAAAGAAAGCAGTTAGCTATAGGTTCTTCAGTCAAAACAACAGAAGAACTGTTTGAGTTAGTTCCATGCTTCATATAGTAATGCTGCAATTATAGGAAATTCTACTTTTAAAGAACTTTGGGGATTTTTCCTTGCAAACCTTTTTTCCCCTCCAATCTGTTCACACAGGCTTGGTGTCAGCCTGGTTTTAATAACTCCAGTCAGTGAAAGGTTATGCTTCCCTCAGCCAACAGAAGTTCTCTGTAGAATAACACAGATCGCAAGAGAATAAGAGTTTTTATGTATTTCAAAATACATAAACAAAATGTATGCATTTGCCATTCTAGAGACTTCAGTAATTACTGAGTGATTAAGTAGCTCACACTATATGCTCTAGAAATAGCAACTGAAGGATTATGAAGAGAGTGAAAATGACCTACTGTGTGCAAGAGATGATGCAGCTGCTTCACTGTCAGCATGTAATTCATATAGCAATGAGTAGAGCATTTTCCAGGAGCTCAAAAGCAGGTAATTATCTATGATTTCCCTTCACCTCAGAGTTTGCCTTCTACACACGTCATGTTTTGTAGTGCTTTCCCTGGAAGTGTCACGCTAGGCCTTCTTGGTGTATCTCCCATGGTTCTCTATGCTGTACTAAACAGATATTCAGTAATACCTTTTCAGTAGGTTAATTGAGAATGTACTTGTTCCATAGGGTACACAGGTGAGGAACACCATCAGGGTTAATGTGGTTTAACCTGCATCTTTATTAGAAGTTTTGCAGATTATATGCTTGAAGTGAGTTAATGAATCATGGATTACTCCTAGCCACACCTCACCAAGGTGCCTCTGAAGTAATTTTAAAATAAGTGCTGCAAAAAGGTTGAATGCTGATGCTGAGCTATGATAAAACTTTTTCAAGAAGGATGTTAATGTGAGGTAGCAATCAACTGAAATAGGCACATGGCAGATTGTTTCCCTGACTTCAAGAACAGAAAAATTGTTTAGAGAAGGAAAAATAAAGTAATGAAACAATGTACTCTGTTTTATCTGTACCTTTAATAAAATATTTAGATTATATATGCAAGTTACATAAATAATTGACAGAATAAATAATTTTTAACTTAAGTATCTCTCACAGTCTATTTGGGATGCTCAGGGAAACCAACCACACACTTCAGCTTTTCATAACTAAGCCAAGTATATTCTGTAAAGGAAGGTAAAATTACATGAGGCAGCCTCAGGAGGCCAAAATGAGTTTTCTTATTCTGAATTCCTTTCCTTGGCCTTTGTCCAGCTGCCACCTCTGGCATTCATCAGGCTCTTGCTGAGTGGGATAATTCATTAACCTGGACAAAAACTAACTTCCCTCCCTCAGGGATAGTGAGTTAAGTTTATTCATAAAAAGACCTAACAGGCATTACCACCAAAGCAAAATGGATCTTGAAAGCAAACAGGTAGGGCAAGGAAAGTAGCTCAACCTACATGAGACAAAAATAATTTATGGTTGTATAAGATGTTACAGGCTTCAGCTTCCTGGAAAAAAAAGTGTCAGGCATTTCAAGGTTGCAGAAAATCTTGGATTAATCTTGGATTACTTTTGTGAAGGCAAATGATGAGCCAAGATTCAACATTTCAAAAGTAGACCCAGACTAGTATGTTTGTCCAGGATCAAAACTGAGTTTGATGGTATTATGTCTGCTTGGTATTAACAGCAGAATAGAAATATAGCTGAAAGAAGAATTACAGTGAAAGTACTGAGCAAATAATACAAAGAGCATAGTAAATACCAAACCTGAAATTTAAAATGATGAAGATGGGACAAAGAAGAGAAACAGATGCCCATATGGCTCTTGCACATGAATAAAAGCCTGGTGCAATTCAGTGATAAAGGCGTATTAAAGTTCAAACTAGTTTTACATGAGAAATGCAAACCCCCTCACAAACGCCATGTTTTTATACCTTGCTAGCATTTTAACAATTACTGAAGAAAACAGCCCTTAATATAGGAAATTTCCATAGCACATGCCAGATTAGCAAAATTAACAAAAAAGTAGAAACAAAGAACAGCCAACAGTTTTTTTCCCCATTAACATTTCTATGTTGTTTGTATCAACAACTGGCTGATACATACAAAGTTGCTCTGAGTGGGTACCTGAACAGTCCGAGTTCAAAAAGAGAGGAGAAAGCTGTCTTCTCAGGAAGGTCTTCAAATGAGGCAATTTTCACCATAATTGATGGGGAATGTGTATAAACATAAGCCTATGAAAAAGCTAAGACAGATGTCCCATCCAATGGCTGGCTACTCTAAGACAGATGACAGCACTCATTTACATTCAAACAAGCACAAAATCAGAAAACAGACTGAGGTAGTGGGGAATGCTCCAGACTAATGAGTATTTGCATTTCTCTTAATATGAACTGCAAGAACTAAATCCCCAGGAAATGCACTAATAACCTGATCAAAGTACAACCTGCTGGCAATGGTAGGAAGATAAGGGGAATGATTCTCACTCAAAGGGACTGACATTGAAACCAGCATCCCCTTTGTTTCCCCATGGGCATCTCCACTTGGATTGCCATTCTATAACAGTGCATATTTTATGAAGATCAGGAAAAATCCCTACTCCCTGTGTTGTGGGAGGGATAGCAACAGAGGGGTACTCACACAACTAATTGTGCAGTCACAAGAACTCCCATGCTGCCTTAAAGAAGAGTTTTTCTTAACACTGCTTAACCTCAGGAGCATCACTTAATAATGATAACATTAAGTTAACACTTAACCAGTGACAACATTGGAGGATATCGATGAAAATGCACAGACTGGCATTTTCTGGCACCAAATATAAAATCAACCTTGACTAAGGGATATCATTACTACTGGCATTTAGTACTTAAAGATGCTCTACCAGCTTAACAGATGAAGGGGAAATATCCCAGCCTCTTCTGACTCCTGAATACATCAATAACAGCTCTCACAGTCCTGTTTATCCTAACCTAAGTGAAGAGCAACAACGTGAGCCTTTCCAGATATGCCTTCAGCATATGCTTTGAATGCTGACATCAAACACCTTGAAGACAGAAGAGTAAGAGAGAGCTGCATGGCCTCTTGTAACCTGGGAAAAGAAAGCTGGACCAACTGTTCCCTTCTTAGCCATTTGTGGTTTAAATGGTCTGCAACTGGAAGACATCCATGCACCTACTCCTAATGAAGGCACATGCTACAAGATATAGAATTAGAATAAATACTGGGGTGAATTGCCAGAATGAAAAAAAGGAGCAATGACATAGCAGAAATCTCAGATGGTAGAAAAGCTTTATACAAACAGTAAGAAAAGCTACTTCATTATGGAAGTCTGATTATACAGAACTGTTTACATCCAGCAACTGAACAGACATGAAATGGCACTAAGTGCACTTTGCATTGTGTTGCAGTTACAATATCCTACCAGGCACAAGGATACATTTCACAGTAAGACCAGGAGATTCTCCTGACAACAATAATCTTTTCAATGCTTTCCCCTATTCAACATTAACTGCAACAGTGCTTAGAAACTTCCAAGACATGGCACAAAATAAATGTGATTTGCTGCAGATAGTTTTTTCACATAACACATTAAAAACTTACAGGCTTACTAAGCACTGCAAGTTATGAAAAAGGAATTACAATTCTCTTTCATTAACATTAAAGACACCTTTCACCAACTTTAAGCTATTCAGTCCTCGCAACCAATTCCATTCAGTGAAAAGCCTATTATTCAGTGTCTAATCAAAGATTTCTCCTCAGCATGCAGATAAAAGGGACAGGCTATCATTCCTAACTACATAATATTTCAGACTGAAAGTAGTCATCTCCAATTTTGTCATGTTTCATCACTTTCAGAAAGATATTAAGGCTGCCCAGGGAAGACATTACAGCAACCTTCTTCAGTTAGTTTTCTCAGTGTGCTGAGATCATAGCTCTCCCTGCTTTCCTGGTGCAGTAAATGAACACCTGCATAAAACTATCCTTTAACCATCAGAAGCCAAGCACCTCTGTCCACTTCAGAGTATGCTTGAGCTAGCACCACAGCTTATAGCACCTGTCCTACCTTTGATCCAAACCATTACCTAACTACCCTAAGGCAAAGCTTAATATACCTGTGAATACTAATGGAACTGAATCTGATTAAAGCCGGCCCAGGCAAGAAAAAACCAAACATCTCTGCTTACATTTTATTAATACTTATATAGATACATTTATACTTATATATATATATATATTTATTTATACATATATATATATATGTATTTATACTTATATATATATATATTTATACTTATATATATATATTTATATATATCTGAGCAGAGAACTTTGTTACTTATCAGCCCCACCCCTAAATCTTGCTCTCAGTCCCAGTTCTATTTTGGTATATCTATAATTTTAAAGCTCTATTTAAGCAATTAACAAAACTGAAGTGGTACTGTAGCTTCTAAAACAAGATACTGTACTTTGTTTTAAGAAAAAAATTACAGCTCTTGTCTCTTTGGAGAGATACAGAACATGCCTCCAGACACAATTCAGGACAGGAATGAAATATGAATTATGAATAAAGTCTTGGAGAAGGCCCTCAATTATAGGCAGAGATTAAAGAGACCTGCACCAATTATGGCATCCTGAAGTTACCTGGTATGAACCCCTTTCCATTTCTAATAGCAGCTCATTATGTTGCTATTTGCAGTTACATATATGAGCTCTAATGCACAGATTTAAGTTTCTGGCTACAGAATGTTTGACAATTGCAAAATCTAAAACCAGGTAAGCAAAATTACTCACTACAAAGCTGGAATCAGCAGCAAATTTACACTTTGTTGATGTGATAAAATATTTTCTCTAAGGTACTGCAAAATCTTTATCAAGTCACAATTTCAGACTGAGCATGTCTTATTTGAATATGAAATAGTATCTTTCATAATTCACATTCCCCTGAAAATATCCACAGAAGCTGGATAGGATATTCACTCTAGGACATAGTAAACTGATTCCCCTGATCTTCACAAGACAAACTTAGAAATATCACACAATTTGATGTGCATTGTGGTTGCAAGTACGGTCTTTTTTAACACAAATTTTGGTTTACAAGAGCATTGTTTAAAATGCATAATATACACATGTCAACCTGATTTAATTTAACACAGAATTTCAACCAAAATCCTACCATAGCCTGGTTAGGGGCATGAGAGTTTTAAGTATGAAATAATGCCTGTGATTCTGTCAAGACTATTACACTTAGGTTCAAAACTTGTTTTAGTTCTAGTAATCTGCTTTAACAAAACCAACTGTAAGCAGTTACAGTTAAGACTTTAGAGATCATAAGGTATGTATTTCAAAACTCAATGACTAGTTATTTTTAACAGTAATTTCTGTAACATGGCTACAAGAGGAAGTTTTACATAAGACTGATTATCACAACTCTCCATCTGGTTATTCTCCCACTTTCAAAAGAGTTTTAATCCACACCCAGAAGTCAATTTCTTAATTTTCAGTTTCTTTGAACATTTTGCTCAGCTGTTGAACTAGTGCTACAAGCTCAGGGTTTCCCCCAAGTGATTCAATTTGCTTATAGGCTTCAGATTCAAGCTCTTTCAATGTATTCCGAGTGTACTCAAAGGAACCAACATTTTCAAGGTAATGTACACAGTATTTTTTTATATCTATGTTCTCTGTCCTTTGACGTAAAATGTTTTGCACCTGAGTACTTTCAGGCCTTGACCAAATTGCATGAATGGTTGGGAATGAGAACTTGCCCTCAGTTAAGTCTTCACAAAAGCTCTTGTTCTCACTATATTCTTTGGAGTGCAAGTTGGCATAGTCATCTCTTATTTGGAAGAAGAGACCAAGTGTGTTAAGGAGCGGCTTTAAGTCCTTTTTATAATTTGAGAAGAGCTGCATGAGGCCTACAGCTAATCCGAAGAGCCCGCCTGTCTTTTGCAGTACCATGGCTTTATACTCAGCCTCTGTAGGACAGGTGTATGTATCCCTCCAGTAAATATCCAAGCCTTGACCTTTATGCAGTTCCAGAAGTTGACGGGTAAAAACTTTAACAGCATCTGGATGATTAAGGGTTAAAACCTTCTCTAAGCCAAGAAAATAAACATAATTAGCACAGTTGATTACAGATGGAATTCCATAGATACTGTGTGCCACTGGAAAGCCCCGCCGTAGCTTTGAGTTATCTTCAATATCATCCACAAGGAGGCTTGCATTGTGCAACATCTCTGTCACTTCAATGATAACCTATGACAAGAAGAGAAAAGTGTTAAGTCTGTCACTGTAATGTAACCATGACTTTTGTGAGACTATACTTAAAATAGATAATGTTTTAAAGAACTATATTCTCTATCACTGAGGTTCCTCTTCAGGCAACTTGCCTTTACTCTTAGTACAGATTTATGCTTCTCTTCACCATCCAGTTTGCTCTAAGTCCTAGATCACACAGTCTTTTGTGTAATGTTTTCAGATTCAAAGTTACTCCCTGAAGTGCTTCCACTTGCATGATCCTATACACTGTTGCTACAGTTCTAAAAGAAGCCATTGGCTAGGAGTCATGGAATAGCTGTTATTAGAAACATGACTAGGGGAAAATAAAATAAACACGGTGTTTTGAAATGTTTAGATGAAATCTCCCAAAGTCAGTTCCTGAGAGTGTCAGGTATCATCCATTATCACATTTCTCTTGTGAACCATGTTTTGATAAGTGGAGAGTTCATGTTTCTTTTCCCACACTTTGTGTGGTTATATTCAGTACTGAGCTTTTAAAGGACAAACTATTCCCTCTGAAACATCGTTTGGAAAATTCTTGGCAGAAAGACAACAGCCACAATTTCTTCTGAGAAGCTTCCTACATTCTGTTTGTTACTAAGTAGACCAGTATCACACACCACCTGAGGTGTGCAATAAACTGTTCACAACATTAGGCTTGTAGCTGACTACATTTGAGTAGAACAGAACCTTAACTCATCAAAAAATGAAGAGTCTTAACACTATATGCTGCTTTTATTCCACAGCTGCCACACAAGCAACAGGTATATTCAGCACCTGCTTAAATGGAAATAAACTTAAGCACATAAAACTGCACACTGTATAAACTCACTGCAAAACATCTGATTAAGATATGATTTTAGAGCTAATGAACCAATTACACTCCTTAGCTACAAACATTGCATTCAGTCAAAATTCATCAAAACAACTGTTAAACACTAAGACCACCATAAAATGGCAGCAAATATCTAGTATGGTCCTATTTGGTGAGTGCTGTAGGACAAAATAAAGACTTTGCTGTAAGTATTTTCTTGAGCACCAAGTCACCGGGTGTTCAGTGAACATTGTCCCAAAGATTAAAACTCAAACCCCAGGAATTTAATCCCTTTCCCAAGATACAATTGCAAGAACAGCCTACTTAAACACATGAAATCAAAGGATAGAGTACTTACTGAAGGCAACTTTACACACCTATTTGTTTGAAACTACTTTTGGTCCATTATCTCACTCTCAGTACTATTAGGAATGTTTCCCTGTGTTCTGTGAATTCATTGGATAAGCCTATTCTAGTACTTCTCTTGCTGACCTATTTCATATCACTGGCAGTTTCACGACCTCTTGCAGCTTCCACAGGTAAGGTTTAAAGGAAACAGTGTTTCCTGACTCTGTGTTTCTATCAAACTACCTTATGAACTTAAGATAGTGTCAAAAGTGCTTCAAAGGCGAAGGAAAGGTGTGAAACAGTTCAGATGTCAGAAAAAGACTATTTTAGAAGACATCTGGAAGTAGCCTGAGAAAATGAAAAGACTGGTCTCCATAATGAAAGCTGAAGACCCAGTACAGAATGCTATGTTTTCTTACAACCTACACCTACCCTAATCATTATCTGCTGCACTATGAGTCCAACACACAGGTTTCTTCCACCTCCTTATTTGCAACAGCTTTAAAATTTGCTTGACTCTTGCTAAGCCATTTCAGTGCCTTCTCAGAAAGAAGTTCACCTGACAAACCCCGTGTTCTCTAATTCAACAAGTTGAAGTGTTTCAGTGCAGCACCAAAAGGGAACTAGAAATTCAGTAAGTGCTGGGGGAAGAGATCACTTGGTTGGGGCAAAAGGTGAAACAGTGGCAGTTAACACTGTAAAATAAACTACCAAGGAACCTCAATTGTAGTAGCCTCAACTGTATAATCTAAATAAACTACACAAAGACAAATAATCTAAGATAAGAAAAAAGCCCCTGAATGAATGCCAGAATTCAGATTTTTAATAAAGGAAATACAAATAGCTGGAAATTAATCAGTCTGTTAGACACAGGGGACACCTTATGAAGATCATGAGAGAGGTCAAAAAGATGACCAGAGGTGGTCCTCCAGACTTCAACCATCCTTAGTTATTATAATTAGTACTAAAATGCACAGGAGCTGCACTAACTGCATCATGATGAAGACTAAAAGATGACAGGGTCTTGTTTTTTCCTGCCATTACAACCAACTTAAGTAGTAAAGAAGACATTAAGCATTGGTTTTCTTCATAAAGATAATCAAAATAAGTGGTCCAAGTTTTCAATAGCAGTTACATGATCATCAGTTTAAAGTGACAGAACAGCTAACTTCTGTTCACAGAGGCACTGCAGCTTTAGTTTGCTACTAGCACGAAACAAAAATGGACCACAACATCATGAGTGCCCAGCAAAACAGCAGGAAGTAACAGTCAGATTGCAACGTAAAAACCCACTAGTTGAACAGAATGGAAGGGTTTGTTGTAATGAAAGGGTGAGTTCAGCGTGAGAAGACAGGCCCTGGGAAGCTGCAGAATCCCCATCACCAGATTTTCAAAACTCAACAGGGCTCCCAGAAGCCTTAAGTAGCTACAGAGCAAGCTCTGCTTTAAGTACAGGGTTGTCCTAGATAACTTCCAGAGGCTTCTTCCAATCTGAATTCTGATCTGTGATATTAGATTAAACCCATACATACAATACACAGGTTGCTATATTATTAGTTTTTTTGGATGTTGGTCTGAGCACAAAGGGTAAGATGTGTCTAGCTGAAAGACAAACTTTTCTAGACAGTTACACAGACCGGCTAAAAAATGCAAGAGTTCCTAGACAAAATCCAGCTGGGTGTCAAAAACCACAACCAATTATATTGACTCCTTACATTGCCTTGGACAGAAAATAATTTGCACACCCTGTAGCAGTTTAACAACACTGCAGTCTAACCTAAAAATGAGGATACCTTTTCATTTGAAAAGCCAGTGTTTAAATACACATCCATGCATCTTGCACACTCCGTCCAAGAGAAAAGACAATGAGAATTCCTAGATAATCCTTTGATGAAGCCTTTATTGGTCTTATCATAAACAGAGCATTAGCCTGGGATCTCCTTCTCTAGGGAGATAGAGTGCCAGTGGCCAGCTCGCTCAGACCAAGAGGCCTTGGGTCAAGCTCCCAGCAAGCAGGGTGATATTCAGCTCTTGTAGTGATTAGCCAGCTCTTGTGATTTCAGCTTTGCTTGCGAGGCAGCTTGCCCTGTGCTCTAGGCTTCAGCAGACGGAGAGAGAGGGAAAAAGCAGAAGCAGGCTTTTCCACGAAGATGGCTTTATTTGAGGGGGTCCGTGAAGAGTCTCTGCTCAGCTTCTTCTGAGTTAGTATGGTACAGTATGCTACTTTTATAGCCTTGGCAAGGATCCAAACCTTGACCAATGGACAGAGGTTAGGTACATACATAACTGACCAACAGTAGGGCTAACACAATTTTTTCCTTATAAGGGTAAAAGATAGGTTCTGAGTTGGGGGGTCAGGAACTTCTATGCTGCTGTGTCAGCATTTCTATTGTTAGATTCTCCATGGCGCTTTTGGTAAACCTGTGGGGTTTACTACAATCCTTCCCATTAGAAAGTAAGGACTGCAAACTATATGATACATCCCTCTCAGTTTTAGGTTTTCAAAGTTGATTTAATTGCTTCCTTTGATATTCTTGTATCAAAACATCAAGATTTTATTTTTAAAAACTATATCGGTGAAGTCTACAATGCAACTGTCTAGCTTGTTTTGTAAGTTATTAAAAACTCAGTGTTAATAATTGAGTAATGTTAAGTGGGTAACAATGATAGCTACTTATCTACAACTTCAAAGGTTGAACACAGTTGGAAAGAAGTAACTATTCTAGTAAGACATGGAAATAATTTCTTTAGTGTTGCATCACAGTAAAAGCTTTGCATTGAAGTTGTTTTCCTGAAAGTTCACTTTATATTCAGAAATTAGTGCATTTAAGATTTCTGACAACTTATGCTACGTAAGAGAATAAAGATAACAACCTTTTAAAAATTATTAGCCAGTACCTGTATTTTATCTTCTGGAACATTCAGCCAGTGATTAAAGGCCTGTGACAGTTTGGTTCTCACTTGCTTACCTACAATAAAAATATTATAGGTATTTATAAAAATAATAAAGTTCATAATTCGGCACAACAGTTTGTCTTAACAACTAGAGCTGATTCGAGACCCAATTAAAAAAAATCATCAGTATGACAACACAAAAGTGGAAAACATATCAGTGCATGACTTGTTTCCTCATTGAGTAAATGTCAAGTAGCAGCAGTTTCAGTTTTAAACACTTGACAAAAACATTTAAAGCACCTATTTACAGGTTATTGTATTTAGTTTTCACAATTTAATTAGTAAGGGATCCTGACCATGTTGGTAGCCTGTACAGATCAGCTAGTTTGCAAGGCATGTTAATTTTAAGATTTAAAGTTTCAATTATGATTCATTATTAGTTGAAAGTATGTGTATTTGTTAAATAGCTATTTCTGTCAATTTTTAGGTCTTTCTCCTGTAGTATTATTCTTTACTTGCTACTGTAAATTTCTAAAACAGCAAAGTGGCATTTCATATACTTACTAAATAACTCTAAACAAAAATCTGAACAGAACATTCTGAACAGGATAGAACTTTCCAAGAATTCAGATATTTACCTTATACCCAAGAAATCTACCTAAAATAGGATGTGGTCTGCTTTGGTAAAATCTACTTTCTTGGAGCCAGGCAGTCATCCTGTTTCATAGGAATTAAAAGACCACATCAAATGACCAAGTTTAGGGTTAAAACAAGTTGTTTTGTTCAATCCAGATACTTTCTACATGACAGAGTGAATTTCAATAGAAGCTAACCTTATGCCTATACATTATTGATGTCTACTTTCTTTAGTAATTTGCTGGTTTTCATGTACAAATATCTATTCAGCCTCTATTCATATTCAATATGAAATAAAGTCATCCCCTATCCACACTGAGACAATTCTGCTCTGAACTTTGAGAAGCTCAGCTATGTATAATATCTTGGAATAACTGCAAGACAGGTTTACAAAAACAGCTTTGTATATTTGAATATATAGCTCACATAAACAAGCATTTGGAAAAAAGCTTTAAATAAACTTCAAGGCAAGTGCAACATAAGACACCCATGGAATCCATATTACTTGACTCAAGATGTACTGAGACATAACTGAGATATTCTGCAATACTAGTCCTCATGTTGATAATTCCATCTTGCCCATAGCACCAAAGAAATGTCAACATTTGAATCTCTCCCTAAGGCTTCTCTATGACTCTGTAGCCAGCATATACAGAACAGAATATTAAGTAGGGGTAAATTCACTTGCAGTCATAGACCCTGGAGAAACTGGACTGAGAATTTTTCCCCTCCTAATTAAGTCACCACCAGGTAAGCAATAGCTTTGTGGGTTGGGCTCTGTAGCAAGGGTGATAACCTTCCTCCCTGGATCAGAGGTCTGCACTTTTTGTGT
Source organism: Pheucticus melanocephalus (assembly GCA_013398405.1). Taxonomy (NCBI): domain Eukaryota; kingdom Metazoa; phylum Chordata; class Aves; order Passeriformes; family Cardinalidae; genus Pheucticus; species Pheucticus melanocephalus. Next base: position 3,943 of record VZSJ01042708.1, on the reverse strand, counting down.
CAGCTCTCAGTGATTTCCACTGCTTCCTGTCACCACCATCTTCTGGCTCTCACTCGACAAGATTAACAAAATGGTCCTCTTTTTCCCCCCAGGAGCTCTGTCCTCTGCTTCTGCCACATGTGAACAGACATTCTTACCTGGACATACACTGCCATTGGCTTGTTTTCTCCATTTTTGTTGTCTGTGCTCAGTTTTAAACACTAACAGTTTTCTGCAGAAGGGAAGGATTGTTTTGTCTCTTCTTGAGAATAACTGTTATAAATATTTGCCAAACTGTATGGCTTACCAGTTAAGGATTAACAAGTATTTCATCACATTCATAACGAAAATCAGTCGGAGAATATCACATTTATGAACTGTACCTAATCTATACCTTATCTATAGCTGTTTATTCTCTTCTAAATTACTTGGATACAGACAACACAGACAACACCTGCTTTTTCTTTTTATACTAGGCATCTAATCCTGTTTTTCTGAATGTGTTTCCTAGAAAATACACTTAAAGAATGCTGGATGTTCAGCAACAAGCATTATTTCATCATGAGGAACTTGACTACTAGCACACACTCTAAATGGATTATAACATGCACAAAGGATTAAGTCACTTTAGTTTCCTTGGTACAGGCAGCATTTGAATTGTTAGACTTGTCTACCCTGACTAGCAAGGTTTCCTACACACTGATTATTCAAGGAAAAAACTACTACCTGTATAGTGAGACATTTATTTTTCCTTTTATAGATGCAGATTTGCTTGTCTTCTAAAGGAACATTATTGCTACACAAATGCTATTTTATCTGATTCTGAAGTCACTCTTACCTGGTCTATGTGACAGTACAGCGATTTTCTGTATGCAGAATTTATGCCTGCAGCCATATTGTGGTGGCAAACGACCAAACCCCTCCAATACCTCCAATCTCTAAAGCCTGGATGCAGAAGACTCCATTCCTTGCCACATCCCTCCTCTTCCCAAACCAGACAAGAAAACAATACAGGGATACTAGGAAATTAAAAGGAGCACTGCCAGAATTATCCAGTTTCTTCACTGTCACATTCCACCACTCTGTTAATTATTCTAAGCAGGCTATTGTAAAATTGAAGAATAGAGGTCTAACATCCAAAATTAGAAGCTCTACCTACTGTATAGAGCTATAATAATAGACATTACTGCACCAAGCTTTTATCAAAGCTCTGCTAAATGCATTTGGTTTAATTTGCCTAAGATCCCAAATTATTACCCAAATCAAACAGCAATTCTGGAAAGCTTTTCTCCTTAGTAATGCTGGGTGGAAAAGGTGTGAAAAATAATGAGAAATTCCTTCTACAGCTAAGAATGTTAAAGCTTTATCCTCCAAAAAATATCAAGTTAGATTAAAGATGTTGTATTGACGACATTCCCTCCTCCTCTTCAGATGAGATGCTTCTCATCTAAAGGAAAAAAAAAAACCAGCCAACTTACTCTTTATATACACATTTGCTCTCATGATAGGACACAGATCCAAAAACTACAGACCTCCATTCTGGACAGGCTCCTGGTTAGTATTGCTTCACTCTTGCTGTATTCAAGTAATCACAAATTTTGCCCTTAAGGCAGCACCCCACTTACAGAGAAGGCTCATGAAAGGGCTAGAACAGCATGGGAAAGAGCAGAGGGACTATTAACCTAGCCCCCATTACAGCTAATTCAACTCATTAGCCCACCAGAGAACACAGCTTTTTGCTAGGTTAGCTTTCTGCCAGCTTTATGTACTGAGTCAGCTCATGCAGTGGATCTGCCACAATCAGTACAAGGTGAACAGAAGATGCTGAGGATCAGAGGAAGGGGCATTGCCCTTCTGGAGGAAGAAAGCTCTTGTATTACCTCAGCTGTATTGTACACTTGCACGTTTAGCTGCAACCTCTGATGGATTAAAACTAAATGGATAAAGTCCCCAGGCAGACCTCTCCAAGCAGCTACAAGAACACTACAAACAGCATAAGTGAACTGCATGAAGACAAGCAGAGAGCAGGCACATACACTTTTAACCTGTGCAGCTACTTGTGCCTGATTAAGGTAATTGACAGAATTATCTAGCATAACTCCTGTGCTCAAAATAGAGTTAACTAGCCCAGAATTGTGATCCTGATTTGTGCCTTGCTCCTTCCCACAATCCTGAATGTCACTATCCCACGGTGACTGCAACTAAGGTTGCCTCTAGTCTTAATGTCCTAACCAATTCTTCCTTCTTTTCAAGTGCAAGTCAAGCATAATGCCTTCCTACATCAGCACTGTGGCCACCTGTGTTAGCAAGAGGTCATCAATTCATTCCAGAAACCTCCTGGACTGCCTGTGTCCTGCTGCGATGCTTCTTCTACCACACTGTGAGGTAACTGAAGTCTCTCATAAGAATCAGCACCTGTAAATATGAACACTTTGCAGTTGTCTGAAGGTCTCATCCACTTCTTCCCTCTTAGGGGGTCTGTAGCAAACACCCACTATAATGTCACTCCTATTGATCTGCCCTCAAAACTTAACCCATAAGCTCTCAACAGGCTCATCTGACTGAAGGTAAAACTCCATGCAATTCAACTGTTCTTTCACATAAAATGCAACTCCCATTCCTTGCTACCTCAGATTGCCTTCCTAGGCCATCCATACCCATCCCTTGCAGCACTCTAGCTGTGTGTTTATGCCACAATAAAATTGTTGCCCTACAGCTGCATCCAGACTCTACCTCCTCCCTTTTACTCCCAATAATGTATGCATCTGTATAAAGACACATCAGAGAAGCATCCAATCCTGCAGATCCCCAGAAAAAGCAAGAGCTTACCCTATCAAGTTCTGTTTGTACTTCCTTTTTTGGAGTGCTGGGATGATTTGCCTTCAGATCTGATCTGTAGATTACTAAGTGTCTTGCTCAAATCAGCCTATACACTTTGTTTGCAAGTTCACTAATTCCTTACTTGACTGTGTGCAGTCATTTTCTTTTACTATAATCTCTACTTTTGCCCTGACTTGGACAAGTGGATGCTATCGCCTCCTGGAAGTCCTTGCTCTGCAAAAGAGGTCTCAAGGCCATAAGAGCCAAGCTCTGCTATCAGCATGAGCTGTGAAATTAACTAGCTGCAGATAGGAGTATCTGTTTATTCCTCCTAATGGTGAGAAAGGGGTTGAGGATCACAGAGAAGACCCACCTGGCTTCCTGTGGCCTTCATCCTCATTCCAAAGGCCACATAGTCTTGCTTGATAAGCTTCAGGCACCCCCTTGCCATATCCATCAGTGTTCAAGCAGAAGAGCTGTAAGGTTCAGTATTTTAAAGGGGAAACACACCTTGGCAGTCCTTCCCTCACATCCCTATCAGGGCTATCTAGAAGCAAAAACAAAACAAAACCACATGTGGAAGCCTCTATTCCCTAGAGGAGTCAGTCTCTCCATTATCTGCTGCCCCAGGTGCTGTTCTGATGCTTCTTGTATAAAACAATAGAGTAATTTAGGTTATAAAATGCCTATAAAGAGCTTCCAGCCATGTGTCTTCTTTCAGTACACAGAACCTATTTGGCAACAGCACATCTGTTCAAGGAACAGGAATCTCTCTCCTGGTGTCAGAGGCCACCAGCCCTCACCATTGCAGGAGTATCCATCTCCCAACCTGATATGGAGAGACTATTCCTGCCCCCCTGTCAATATATCTGGAGGTTTCAGATTCTTGAATCTGTAGAGTCCTGTAATTTGTGCAAGCCTGCTGACCCCCTTCCACCATTCCGTTGCCTGGTGACACAGGTTTTCCACAACTACACACCTTTAGGAGCAGGGACATCACTTGATTCCAGCTAGTAGGTGCTCCCAGGCATCCCTGCAGCTCACAGTCTAGAGAGGTGCAGCCTCCCTCAGGAACTTGGCCCAAGTAGAGGCCTCTGATCTGCCAAGGGTAGTTGTGCCAGTGGTAGGGATCATGGCCTGTGGT
>VZSJ01042670.1:0-10433 GCA_013398405.1 Pheucticus melanocephalus | reverse complement strand
GCAAAGGAGGGGAGAGGCTGCCAAGACATCCTGTGTGGATTCAGGCCATCAGTCGTGACTCAAGAGCATTTGAGTTCCTGCCACTTGGATTTGGATCCCTAAGTGCAATCTCTTTGGAAGAAGGAGAGCCTTGCTCAAGTGAGAAAGCAGAAAGATCAGAGAGGGTGCTGGGGAAGGTCTCCTGTGGTGCAGAGCTGTCAGCGCCTGTGAGGTGAGAGCGGGCCCGGCCTTGCCCGGGCTGGAGCCCCAGCAGAGCCCCGGCAGAGGCCGGAGCAGGCTGAGCCCCGGCAGAGGCAGGCTGGAAGGAGGCCCTTGGAGCTGCAAGAGGCAGCAGCCGGGCCCTGGGTGCCTGTTCCAGAGCCCAGGTGGCAGCTGGCTGCTCCCGAGGGGAAGCGCAGCCGTGCCGGGCACAGCCCAGCCTGGAGGCATTGGCCCTCTGGAGTGTGCCCAGGAGCAGAGAAAGGCCAAGGGCAGCCCAGGGCCGCTGGGCTGGCTGAGGACTCCTCCTCTTCTGCCGGCTGCCCTGCAACTCCTGGCAAAGGTCAGCAGTGTGTGCAGCACTCTGGGCACTGGGGGAGGGAGCCAGGCTGCTCGGCAGGCTGGAGCACAGGGCAGCCTCCTTTGGCTGTGGTGGTTTCGAAGACTGTAATTCAGTCGTGCAGAAAGATTAATAAATCATTTTGCAATTTTGGATAATTTGGCTCACGATTGATCATTTATAACAATTCTGGTGACCCCAACATGATTTGAATTTGGAGTTCGGGGACCCCTTCCCAGCCAGAAGGTGCCTCGCTGATTTCAGTGGTCTGAATGGGATTGGGGGTTTGTGAGACCAATCAAAAATCACCAAACCGAAACCAGAGCCACAGCCAAAGAAGAATAAAAATGGGTCCAGTTCTTGGAAACTTGGTACAATCCAGAGGGTATCTCCGAGACCGAGGTGCTTTTTCCACTCAGAAATTGACATGCATGAAGAATCCACACCAGAAAGGACCCATTAGTATTGCGTGGTTGAGTGGGGTGTGACTGAGCCTGTGTGTGAGATGTGATTCTATCACAAAGCAAGTGTGGACCCCACGATCGCATTTCCACTGTCCCACGAGGGACATGGTCAGTCAAGGGGAAGCGGACGCTTTTTCTTAACACATGTGGGACCCAGGACTGGTAGGGAGTTCAGGGGGGAATCAGTCATGGTTGGGTCAGAATGGGGAAAAAGACGGTCCTGGAAAATTCTAAGAGCATGTCTGCCTTCTGATCCAGAGGAACAGGTAAGGAAATCCAAGACCAGTCGAAAAGTCCGCGGAATGGTTCTCTGCGTGACTGAGTAAGACTGGCAGTGTTTCGCAAGCTCAGGAAATCGACATCGGAAAGAGACTCGGGACCACATTGAGAGTCCCATCCAGAGGACATAAGGTGAGAAAATTCGCAGGCGGGATTTTTGGAAAAATGGGGTTGGGAAAAAGAAGGTTCCAGAAAAAGCCCCAAGAAAAATCTCCCCAGGGTCCCAGGAAGGTTCTCCCAGAAATTCCAAGGGAAAGTCCATTGGGATGGATGTTAGAACATTGGGACGACAGCCCCAGGAGAGTGAGGGGGTCCAAGGAAAAAATGATTGTGCTGGTTTAGAGCAAATTTGGTAGAGAATTCCCAAAGGAAGGCCCCTCCAGAAAACAAATCCACATGGCCCCTCCCCGCAACCGGTTCGGGAAGAATTCCTCAGAGAGAAGTGGAAAGAACCTGTTTATTTGACAGGCACAGCACCCCCCCCCAGCACACAAAATGAACAATACTGGATAACACCACTCTGAAAAAGATGACAAATTCACAAAGTCTCTCTTGGGGGTGGTCGCTCTGTGCTCAGTCCCTCCGGCGCTGGGCAGTTGCTGCAGCCGCAAGGTGTAAACTCTCAGTGTTCCCAGGTCCCAGTCCGGAGAGCAGGCTCGGGATGGTCGGGAAAAAAGGAGAAACAGTCCAGGAAGCAATTTGGATTGTTTAGCTAAACTAGCTAGGAGCAGAAGCAAAAGCTAGCCAGAGCAAAAGCAAGCAAGCAAGCAAGCGTGAGAGAGCAAAAGCAAAAGCAGCCAAAGCAGAAGCTGCCATCTCTGTGTCCCAGCCAGGCTGATGAGAAAACCAAAACAAAACTTTCACTCTTCAGAGCCAGTCTTAAAGGTACAGAACATAATATCCAACATTAACAGAACACATGAATGGAGATACAAGCATCATAACATCACCCTAGGACATTTTTGCATGGAAAAATGGAAAGGAAAAGAGATCAGAAAAGACGTGGTTTGGCCAGTGTTCGGCATTTCTGAGGCATGGACATGTGAGTCCCTGTATGACCACATATTCGATCGCTGCCTGCAGGATTTCAAGGAAATTGAGTATGCCAAGATGTGGAGATACGCTTTTACGAGTTTAAACATGGTACAAGCTCTCAGATGTGTGGCAAACCAGGGAAAGGAGTGGGAACCCCTGGACAATCTTCCACCCCCCCTACCTCCTCCCTCCAACACAGCCTGGACCAGCCCAGGTATCTCCGGTACCCGCATTGCCTCCCAAGGTGGCAATCCCACAGGGACAGGTCTCGGCACTGCCGCTCCCACCGGAGCAGGTTGAGGCTACTTCCCTCCCACGGGAACAGGCGGCGGCACCTCCACCCCCATGTGAGCAGCCGCTGCCACCAACCCTCCCCAAGACCGAAGAAAAACAGGTAATTTTCCCCAAGAAAGTCAGCTCTCCCCTGGCCCATCGAATGAGGTGATGAACAAAGAGGGCAACCACTGGAGATAGTGAGGATGAGGAGGAGAAGCCTGGTATCTTTCCTTTACAGGAGGTGCCGACGGCTCCAGGCGTTACCGGTTTCATACACACGCCGATTGATACCGGAGATGTGAGGGCGTTCAAGGAAGATGGACGATCCTTTGGGGGGTGGTGGAAAAACTAGATTAATTTCTAGGGACCAGCACTTACACTTATGAGGATCTCAATGCGATCCTGAGGTCGCTGTTCAACAATGAGGAGAGGGAGATGATCAGAGAAGCCACGATCAAAGATTGGGAATGTAGAAATCCCAATGGGGAGAGCAGGGATCAGAGGTGGCGAAACTAGAAACTATCCTGGAGTACCCAGACGGAGCAGGGGAAGAAGAAAATGATAAATCTAAGGAACATGATAATTCAGGGTATCAGAGAAGCGGTACCCAAGGGGCAGAACATGAGTAAGGTACTCAAAGAATGCCAGGGAAAGGACAAAAGGCCCACGGAGTGGTTGGAGAGGCTCCAAAAGAGCCTGAGAATGTATTTGGGGACAGATCCCGATTCTCTGATTGGGGCAGTTTTGTTGAAAACTCAGTTTGTGGCAAAATCTTGGGAGAACATATGGAAAAAGTTAAAAAAGACAGACAGATGGCAGGACAAGGGATTGCAGGAACAGCTCCGAGAAACCCAGAAGGTCTACATGAGAAGAGATGAAGAAAAATAGAAGATTCAAGCAAAGGTATTGGCAGCTGCACTAAGGGAAGCACAGAAAGAGGAACAGGTCAGAGACACAGCAAATGTGGCGCTGGCAAAGAAGCAAAACATTTCCGAAGGAAAAGGATCAAACAACCAAAAGAAGGACTTCGAGTGCTATTACTGCAAGCAAAAGGGACACATCAGAAGGAATTGTCCCAACAAAGCCAAGGACCAGGCAGTGTTTCAGGAAGATTAGAGGTGTCAGCAGCTTTTCAGTTTGGAGTCTGGAACACCGAGGGAGCCCTTGATAAAATTAAGAATCGGACCCCACAGACAAGAGATGCGGTTTTTAGTAGATTCTGGGGTGGAACGAACCGTGGCACAGCAGCTATCGCAAGAGTGCTCTCTGAGCAACGACTCAGTGATGGTAATTGGGGCAAAAGGGGAACCCTTCAAGGTTCTGTTATGAACAAAAATCTGCCTATTTTTTGTGAAGGGAAAAAGCTACAGAAACTGGTCAAGCCTGTAGCTGGGCTTTGGTTGTTATGGTAATTACAAGTAGTTGGTGTTAATGGTTGGTTTCGTGTAAGTGAAAAGTCCTGGCTGGGCGAGGTTGATGGCCCTGTTTCCAAGCAGTGATGGGCATGGAGGCCTCCCTAGACAGTTAAGAAAAAGGACGAGACCGGGGGGGGGCATGCAAATTAACTTCGAGACCAGCATGCAGTGGGAAGCCCCTGCTCCGGATGAACCGAAAAGACCCCTAGACCGACGAGTAGAAATAGATTTGAGAAACTGGAGTGGTGTCTAGATATGGGGTGCAGTATGCTGGACCTGCAGAGATGTTCATCACCCCCTCACCCTGAGCCTGACAGTTCTCCCAAAGCCGGTAGCCAATCCTTTGGCAGGGCGGTGTTAACATCTGGGTCCCGCCCACCAAGACTCCCACGAGGATCGGACCCCCAGCTCTGCCCCCAGTGGACAGAGCTGCACACCATCGTCCTCCCCCTCAGTGTCACCCTGGGAGACGGCGAGAGACTGCAGAATCGTCGAGCTGCCCAATCCTGAGCTGATCACTTTTTAATAAAGGCATTAAAAGGAGAAGAAGTCTCCTTGCCCTGTTTATTTCAGTTCCATCATAAAAGATGTCGAGATAGAGACAGAAAACAAAAGGTGTACAGGAAATATGTTATTGATAAGAGATGCGGACTTTAATTTGCTAGGGCAGGACTTGATGATAGCCCTAGAAATCGGTTTGGCAGTGAAAAATTCCCGGCTCAGGGTGAGAATGTGTCAACTCACCATCCAGGACAAGGAGAAAATAGATCCAAAGGTATGGTATGTCCAAGGGGAAGCTGGGAGGCTGGACATAGAACCAATCCATGTTGAAATTGAGAGACCAGAGGACCCCATTCACGTCAAACAGTACCCCGTCTCCATGGAAGGGAGGAAGGGATAGAAATTGGTGATTGATGAATTAATGAAGAAAGGAATGTTGGAGCCGTGCATGTCCTGGCAGAACACCCCAATTCTGGCTGTGAAAAAGATGGACGGTAGCTACAGGCTAGTGCAAGATTTATGGGCTGTGAATCAGAGAACTAAGACTTTGTTCCCCACGGTCTCAAATCCTTACACCCTGCTGAATAACATTTCTCCAGAGGACACTTGGTACAGCGGGATCGATTTGAAAGATGCTTTCTGGACCTGTCCTTTAGCAGAGGACAGCAGAGATTATTTTACATTTCAGTGGGAAGACCTGGAGACGAACAGAAAGCAGCAGCTCAGATGGACATCGTTGCCTCAGGGTTTCATTGATTCCCCAAACTTATTTGGGCAAGCACTTGAGCAGGTGCTGAATCACTTTGTACCAACAGAGAGGACAAAATTGCTACAATACGTAGATGATTTGTTGGTTGCAAGTCCAAGGGAGGAAGCTGTGAGGGCAAGTACCACTGAACTTTTGAACTTTCTAGGGGAAAAGGGGTTGAAGGTGTCGAAGTTGAAGTTGCAATTCACAGAGCCTGAGGTCAGGTACTTGGGACATTGGTTTACCAAGGGAAAAAAGAAATTGGATCCAGAAAGGGTGGCAGGGATTATTGCCTTACCAACCCTGCAAACAAAAAGGGAAGTCAGACAACTTTTGGGGCTGTTGGGATATTGCTGGTAGTGGGTTGAAGGGTACAGCGAAAAAGTAAAGTTTCTATACGAGAAACTCACCATGGACAGAGTCAAATGGACAGAAAAAGACGAGGACAAATTTAGGGGAGTCAAGGAAGCACTCACGGCGGCACCAGTGCTGAGCCTCCCTGATGTGAAGCAACCATTCCAGTTGTTCATGGATGTGAGCAATCGCACAGTACATGGGATGCTGACACAGGAATGGGCAGGGGTCAGGAAACCAGTAGGTTACTTGTCAAGGCTTTTGGACCCAGTCAGCAGAGGCTGGCCCACCTGCTTGCAAGCGATTGTTGCTGTAGCATTGCTGGTGGAGGAAGCTAAGAAAGTAACCTTCAGGGCACCTTTGGTAGTATTTGCACCGCAAAATGTGCAGGGCATACTACAACAGAAAGCAGATAAATGGCTCACTGATGCTAAATTGCTAAAGTATGAGGCCATTTTGATTCATTCACAGGATTTGGAATTGCAGACAACAACTACGTAAAACCCTGCACAGTTCTTGTTTGGGGAAGCTTCGGAGGAACTCATTCACAATTGTGTGGAAGTGGTTGAGTTGCAGACAAAAATCAGAGAGGATTTGGAGGAGGAAGAATTAGGTGAAGGGGAAAAATGGTTTGTAGATGGATAAAGCAGGGTTATTGACGGGAAGAGAAGGTCAGGGAATGCAGTTGTGGACGGATGAACAGGAAAAGTGATTGAAGCGGGTCCCCTGAGCGTGGATTGGTCGGCACAGGCTTGCGAACTGTACGCAGTTCTGAGAGGCTTGAAAGGACTGAAGGGGAAGAAGGGAACAATTTTTACAGACTCTAGATATGACTTTGGGGTGGATCACACCTTCGGGAAAATCTGGGAAGAAAGGGGCTTGATCAATACCCAGGGAAAGGGACTGGTGCACGGAGAATTGATCCGGCAAATCTTGGAAGCACTAAGGGGGCTGGAGGAAATTTTGGTGGTCCGCGTGAAGGGGCATCAGGCAGGGATGCAGTTCCAAACCTGGGGAAACAATTTGGCAGACCAGGAAGCCAAGACCACAGCACTGATGATGGTAAGTACCCCAGACATTGAACCGATCAAGGTCCCAAATGACCCTCCTCAACCCTCCCAAAAGGAGATTGAAAGCTATGAGAAGATTGGGGGAAAATGGGAGGAAGGTAAGTGGAAATAGCCAGATGGGAGAGAACTAGTCTCTAAGGATTTTACCAGGAGGATTTTGAGGACACTGCCCCAGTGAACACATTGAGGGGCACAGGCCCTAGCTGTTGGAGCGTTCAGGAGGGTTTTCAGGATGAGAGAGAGACGAAGATGCTGACTTCATCAGAAGGCTTGATTTATTATCTTACAATATGTATATATATTACATTATATTAAAAAGAGAAGGATGGAGAAGGTTTCTCCTGAAGGCTGCTAAGCTAAGAAGAAGACAAGAAAGGAATGATAACAAAGGGAGCTCTCTGACTCTGTCCTCGAGAGCTCAGTCCTTGATTGGCCATTAATTATAAACATACAAGATGGGCCAATCACAAATGCACCTGTTTACATTCCACAGCAGCAGATAACCTTGTTTACCTTTGTCGCTGAAACTGCAGCTCTCAGAAATCCTAAGAAAGGATTTCTCATGAAAGATGTCTGCGACACTAGCGGAACAATTTTTGGAATTTTTCGGGTGCAGGGGAATTTATGAATTGGCCAAACAAGAGGTACAAGGATGCCTGTTTTGTCAGAAAATTAACAAGACTAAGGCAAGACAGGCCATCCTGGGAAGTTGGCCCATTGCGTACTGACTCGGAAAGGATTCAAGTCAATTTCACTGAATTGCCCAAAGTGGGGAGGTTCAAATTCGTGCTGGTGATTGTGGACAAATTGACCCACTGGGTGGAGGCTTTCCCCAGTCCTCAGGCAACAGCTCAGACAGTGTCCAGAAAATTGCTAGAGGAAATTGTGCCCCGATATGGGGTGGTGAATTACATTGATTCAGACCAAGGAACTCATTTTACATCAAAAATTATTAGGCAGATGGCAGAGGCACTAGGCATTCAGTGGGAATACCACACTCCGTGGCATCCCCAGAGCTCAGGACAGGTGGAAAGGATGAATCAGACTTTGAAAGCACAGTTGTCCAAATTAATTTTAGAAACTTAGATGTCTTGGATGAAATGCCTGCCTTTAGCATTGCTTAATATCAGGACAATGCTTCATTCGGAGACAGGGCTCTCACTCTTCGAGATGCCATATGGAATGCTATATAAGCATGGGATGCCGGTGGGACACCCCAGGCTTGAGGACAGCCAGATTCAACCATATTTGGTTGCGATCAACAAAAATTTACAGGAACTAAGGAAACAAGGGATAGTATCTCAGAGCGCTCCTCTGGGATTTGTTATCCACAAAATTCAACTGGTGACATAGTGCTTGTGAAAGTGTGGAAAGATGTACCCCTCTCCCCTCACTGGGAAGGCCCCTTTCTTGTGCTCCTGACAACAGACACGGCCATTCGGACTGTGGAGAAAGGCTGGACACACGCATCTAGGGTGAAGAAAGTCGAACACCAGGAGGAAGCACCCGGGTGTAGGGTCACTTCTTCCCCAGGCGACTTGAAAATCAAACTCCAACATCCTTGTAAATGACCAACAGCGAATGGATAAGGTGTATACTGTCTGACTGTGTATGCTATCCGTTTGTACATTTTAAGTGTGAATATTGTCAGGGTGCTTTTGTTGTACACTGCAGAAGGGGGCAGACGCCAAAGGGATTGTGCACACAGTGTCTGGAAGAGGAGCTTGAACTGACTGACTGAATTCTAACCCTAGACACAAATTTAGGAATCATTGAATTGGACTCACAGGAGTGATTTCACAATTTTCAGAACGGAGTCTGTGGAAAGCTCAGGTCTAAGGCAGAGATTCTGGATGTGGAGTGCCAGAAATCAATCAAGGTACCGTGCAGCTCAGATGCCGTCAAAGTTTCACAGTGAGGCGCCTTCAAAAGGAGGTATGCGGCATGGTCGGAAAATTTATTCCCTGAAGAATACTCCTGCTGCTGTCTTCTTCGCCGCTGGCGGCACCCCAGGGGGCAGAGGCAAAGGCAGAGGAGTACACCTGGTGGGAATCCTGATTGGCCTGAGCCTAGCCATGTATGGGACGCAGAGTCTGCACATTGAGGTCCCAATGAGAGGCGGAAACGAGAGCTCCACAGATGAGTGCAATAAATGCACTCAGGTGGTCGCAGTTGAACAAAGGGACGAGGAAACCTCAGCATACCAAGCCCCGGAGGAATGCATCAAGGAGCCTGGCAGGTACTGTTGGGTGAACAGCACAAGGGTCAAATTATGTAAATTGGACAAAGGTATCTGGTGTATCGATCCAGAGACAGGGACACGGAATGGGCAGTCAGGCAAGCACCAACATCAGATATGGAAAAGGAATGTGGAAATAATGTCAATCCCTGTTTGCAATCAATGTAATCAAACAATGTGGGTTGGGGGAAAAACGGAATCGATTTTTGTCACATATCACTAGGTGAATCCATTGTGTTATGACAATGTGAGACTAGGGATGTGTGTGATGAATGGGAAGATGTATTGAGTAGGAAAAAATGTCAAATTTGACAACAAATTCACCCTAAGCAGGGAACCAATCATATTGGATTCGGCACAGGTGAACAATGATAGAATGTGCCTGCAATATGATAGGGTTGTCTGCTTTGCAAAAACAAAGACAGTGAGGATCCTGAGGGAAAAATGAGGGAAATTACTCAGGAACATAAAAGAAGGGAGTCAGAATTGAGGAAGAAAAGAATAGAGCAAGAGAGATTGAAAACCTTGAGAGAGCAGTATGAACTGCTTGAAAAACAATATGCTGACAGGGAACTACCTTCCCTGGATCGAAACTTATTTATTGATTTAATGCAAGAAATTGCAACAGAACTGGGATTGTCAAATTGCTGGATTTGTGGGGGGTTGAAGTCAGTAGAAAAGTGGCCATGGAAAGGGGAAGGTTTGGCTCCAGAACAGCTTCTGAAATGGGACAATCAGAGGGTCTCAAAATTGGCACAGAGACCTGAGGGGTGAATTTTGGGCCAAAGGTTGATCGGAACCATTTGCATCATTGGGAAGGAAAGGAATGTACCAAAATGGTGTGATACACTCTGTGCATAACTACCCTGACGATAAATTTGAACAATAAGGGCAAAGTCTGGCAGCCAGAACTCCCTACAGGGTATTGGAGCCCAAAAAATGAGACAAATTGTGAATGGAACAAAAAGATACGATTTTGTATACGATTGGTATAGAGGTGGTGTCTTTTTACCTATTAATAACATAACAAAACTGCATGGTTCACTGAGAGTAATTAGATAAGTCATAAATTCAAGATTCTTTAGCTCACATTCAAGACAAATCTTGAACTTTATCTGTAGTGATTTTTTGAGATTTAATTCCACTGTCAGCTTTTCTATGTGCTTGCTTTTTACTCCATAGCTCTAACAAGGTAATTTTATTTTAAAGATTTCACTGCAGTTGTTTACTTGCATGTTGTTTACTTTGATGTTTAACTGTTATATGACAAATTGTCAATAACATTTTTGTAATAATAGAGTTTAAATAAGTTAATTCTTGTTAAGATTCATTTCTGTTTAGTCTCTCTCAGATGTTAACTTTAAGTTCTTTTAGAGATACTTTATTAAGGTTAAGTTTTAGTGGAGTTGATTTTAAGTTTTGTTGAAGTATACCTGTTTGAGTTACAAGATATAATTCCTTTGCTATACAAGTGAATGACATAAAGTCTGAATGAATTTTTGTCAAAATTTGCT
>VZSJ01042668.1:0-16045 GCA_013398405.1 Pheucticus melanocephalus | reverse complement strand
AGAGCTGAAGCTGCATATCTGTGAGTTCCTTTACCTCCTAGGTCAATTTTTCCATTAATGATGACAGATCAAAGTTGAAACTTGCCCAGTGTTAAATTCACTCATCTTTTATGACCTTTGATAGGAGGGAGGAAATCTTGATCCCGAAAATACTCAAGAACTGGCTGGAGATGAGAAGGTCAAGGGTGGAGGGCATAATTTAAAATATCTTAGCAAGATGAAAAGCAGAATCACAGCCCTGGGTGACAGGAGATCAAGTGAACTGGAAACTTCTGATCAACCGCATCTCAGAAAAGAGGAATGTGGAAGAAAAAATTGTGGAAGAAGAATCAAGCTATCAAGCTATCAAGGAGGCGTGTACAGACATTCCTGTGGAAGCACTTATGGAGTTACACAGGAAGCCTGCCCTGCATCATGCAAACAAGAATGGTGAGAAATGGGGAAGAAAGCTGATTACACATGATCTGAAAACTGGAAAGGTCCTTTTTGTCGAGCCTGTAAACCTTGAGAGAAGAATTACAAGCTGTCAAAACGATGGATTTATTACAGGCCTGCAACTGCTTTTGAGCAAACTGCTGAACACAGTTACTTATACTAAAATGTATAAATAATGTCTTTGCATTAAACCAGATTCACTTGCTTCTAGCTTGTGTCGCTCACATTCATATTCCACAGCAGCAGAGAAGGGGGAGAACATTGAGGGAGCTCTTGAGCCAGGCATACACCAGGTCTGGACTGGAGGAAGCTGCAGCAGCTGTCCATTGTCTTCAGAGGAGGCTGGCCAGTGAAGGTGGTTCCTGAGAACTTCAGAGAGCATTACACCAGTTTTAAAGATGGGCACAAAGGAGGGTCTGAAGAACTACAGGCTAACCAGCTGCTTTGGAATCCCTGGAAAAGTGATGGAGCAAATCCTCCTGGACACCTTTTCAAGCAACTGAGAAAGAAGGGCATTGGGAACAGCCAGCAGAGATTTACCAGGGGGACATGGTGCCTGGCCAACCTGATTGACTCTGCAAATAATGGCAGACCAGGGATGGTGTTGCTGGACATTGCAAAACATTCAACAGCCACACAGTCTCCTTATGACCTGACTGGTGAGATATAGACCGAGTGAATGACTGAGAGAAAATCTCCCAAACCAGCAGGCTCAGTGCTGCTGGATCAGGTGTATGAAGTGGCAAGGCTGTGGTGACACCACTCATTTCAGATCATCCCTGGATCTAGTATTACTGTTGATTAATGACTAATATTTATATGTAGAGGATGTCTCCTCTTAAGTGAAGAAACTTTACAACAAGGATTTATTTCACCATGATCATACATATCACAAGGTAGTTCCTAGCTCATACACAAACACTACTTTTCCTAGAACTACTTTACCCACCTCTGTCCCTTGCTGGAAGTCCTTTTATGGTCTTGGAGGGTTGTCTGAAGGGGTCTCTGGTGGTCATATTCACTGTGAGCCCCCAAACTGGGAAGTGTCCTTGTGTCCTGGGTTGACTATATGATGCTTTTATCCCCAGTCGTCTTGTTCTGTTTATGCTGAATAAGTTTTGCACCTTTAAGACTTACTGCAGAGAATGAAGGGGGGAGAGAAGAAGTGCACAGGTTTTTTTTCCTCTTCGCTTCCCTCCAGACACTGCTCCTGACTCCTCCACATTCCTGCTCCTGGACTGTTTGTCTGCGGACAGACAGAGAGACGGGGCTCCTGGTTTTTTTTGTCTTTAGTTAGTTTTAGCTAGCTGAGGCAAGGAAGTTCCCTGGACTTTTGGGTTTTTTTCCCTTTTCTTTGGACCTCTTGAAACCTGCTCTGGACTGAACACCAAGGGGAGCACCGACAGCTCACATCTCTGGCCCACCGGGCCGGGCCTGGCCTGCACCAACTCCAGCACCAGAGAGACTGATCAGAGACTGAGTGAGCCAAACTGCAACCCGGGGACGGGGTTTTCTCAGTTTGTCATCTCTTTTGGAGTGGCAAGGGGTTTTATTGTTTAATATTGTTTAGGTTTTATTGTTTAATAAACAGGGGTTTTTTCCACCTTTCTCCAAGGAGGCATTTTTCTCCCGGAAGAGTTGGGGGGAGGGGCCGTTTGAATTTGCTTTACTACCAGAGTGCCTTTTGGGATTCTCTCCCAGATTTGCTCTAAACCAGGACACCTTGCCTTGAACTTCTCATAGGGAATGGACTGTTGTTTCTTGTAACATAACTTTGCCGAAAACCTCACTTAGGTGCTTTATAATCTGTTTTTCCACTGCTTCCTGCTCTGTTCAACATCCTACATGTCTACTTTTACATTCTTTTATCTAATTTTCTAGTTTGTCTTTAAGCTGTATTTTGCAACCAAAACTTTCTCTTTTCCATGTTTTCTGTCACAGTGAGTGGCATCTTCCAGCAATGCATCTTCCTGGTGGCTGAAGCCACCCCCATTTCTATGGTCCCTGAGGCTGGCAGACATGCCACACACTGATGTCATGTCCAGCCTCAGCTCAGCTCACATCCCTTGCCCAGACAGGGGAGAAACACAGGCAGGAGAGGCAGAAACCATGTGCCTGGGCTGCCCTGCCTTGAAGGCACAAAAGCCTCCACTTTCTACTAGTCAAGGGTCAGGGCACCTGACCTTGAGCCTTCAGAACAGAGTGATGGCATCCCACTTCTGCATCCTTGGCCCAATCAGATGACCAGGTCTCCTCAGGAGCTGCCCTTTGGCCTTGTCAGGGACCACCCAATGGACATGATGCCATGGCAGCTTGGCAACCCCTGGATTCATCATCACTATGGTGATGTTTCACCTCAGCACAGAATCCCAGACTGGTTTGGGCTGGAGGAACCTCAAAGGTCATCCTATTCCACCCCCTGCCATGGGCAGGGACACCTGCCACCAGCACAGGTTGCTCCAAGCCCCCTCCAACCTGGCCTCAGACACTTGCAAGGATGGGGCAGTCACAGCTGCTCTGGCCAATCTGTGCCAGGGTCCTACCATCTTCACAGGGAAGAGTTTCTTCTAACCCTGCCCTCTGCCAGTGGAAAGCCATTCCCCTTGTCCTGGCATTCCAGGCCCTTGTCCAAGGTCACCCCTCAGCTCTCTTAGAGCCCCTTTAGGCATTGGAAATGTCTCTAAGGTCTCCCTGAAGCCTTTTCTTCTCCAGACTGAACAGCCCCAGCTCTCCCAGCCCGGCTCAGAGCAGAGGGTCTCCAGCTCTTGGAGCATCTCTTTGGCCTCTCTGTACTCACTCCACATCCTTCTGATGCTGGACCCGAGGGTTGACAGCAGCTCTGCAGGTGGGGTCTCACCTGAGCAGGGCAGAGGTGCAGAATCCCCCTTGTCCCCTGCTGCCCATGCTGTGGTGCTAGCCCAGGACATGGGGTTTTCTGGGTGACAGCTCAAGAGTCTGGGGCACACTGAGATTTTTGTCCACCAACATGTCCTTCTCCTCAGGGCTGCTCTTAACCTCTGCTCTGCCCAGCCCGAGTCTGTGCTTGGGATTGCCCTGACCTGGGGGCAGGCTGTGTACCTCGCTTCATACCAGCAGAGTCACACTGGGACTTTGGTGGTGGTCTCTGGGCCTATGGCAATGACTCCAGCTCATTGACATTTGAGCTCCTCTTGTTGCTTCCCCTACCTCATGCTTTTCTTGAGACCCTCATGCTCCCCTTGGTACTACCTCATCATCCTTGTCGCAGGTTTGCATGGCCAGGTCTGGGTAGCAGGGGCCTGCAGGGTGACCCTCTATGAGGAGACACCAGAAGCTGCCCCCATGTTGGGCAGAGCCAGCTCCAGAGGGCTCCAGGATGGACCTGCCACTGGCTAAGGCTGAGCCAACCAGTGATGCCAGGAGGGCCTCTGTGATTAGATACTAAAAAAGGGGTAAACACTGCTGTGCAACAGCAGCTGGCAAGGAGGAAGGAGGAGATGTGAGAGCAACAGCCCTGCAGGCAGCAAGGCTGAGGAAGGAGGAGTTGCTGAAGCAGATTCCCCTGCAGCTCGTGGTGCAGCCCATAGGGAGGAAGGAGGATTTTGACTCATAGCCCATGCAGGTGAGTAGAGGAACAGATCCCCACTGCACCCCATGTAAGGACCCCACAGCACAGCATGTAGGGATGCCCTGAAGGGAGCTGCAGCCTGGGAGAAGCCCATACTCGAGTGGGCTCCTGGAAGGGGCTGTGCTCTGTGGAGAGGAGTCCATGCTGGAGCTGGCAGAACACGGGAGCAGTCTGTTCCTGAAGAACTGTACCCCATGGAAAGGGACCTTGCTGGAGCAGTTAGAGAACTGCAGCCTGTGGGAAGGACCCACATTGGAAAAGTTAGTGCAGGACTATCTCCCACGGAGAGGGGAATCTGTGAGGAGCAGCAGAGACAAGTGTTATGAGCTGAAAGCAATCCACAATCCCCATCTTGCACACTGCTCAAGGGGAGGAGGTAAAAGTGTTGGGAGTGAAGCTGAGTCTGGGAAGAAGGGAGGGTACGGGGAGGTGTTTTAAGGTTTATTCTTATTTCTCATTTTCCTACTCTGTTTAATTGGTTATAAAATAAATTAATTTCCCCAAGGTGAATCTGTTTTGACTGTGACAGCAATTGGTCACTGATCTCCCTGACCCTTGGGATTTTTATCACATTTTCTTCTCCTTTTCAGTCAAAGAGGGGAAGTAATGGAGTGGCTCAGTGGGCACCTGGCTAGACAAAATTGACCCACCATAGTTCTCCAAATGCCTTCATCACCACCTAAGCCTTCAACACCCATTGCCCATGACTTCTTCATGTCCTTGACTTCACTGTCAGTGAAGGATCTACCAGCACTGCAGCATTTATTTTGCACTTTATTTACTGCACACTCAAAACATGCCAATGGCTTAGGCTACTCTGTGATGTCCAGTGGTCTAGGCCTCCATCTGCCACCAAAACTCTACTACCAGGGCTGGACAGTTTGGAATTGCCTGTGGCAAGTCCACGGTGAGTCCACAACAGGTCCATGGTGGGTCTCTGATGGGCGCCTGGTGGTCCCTTGCCCCTGGTGCCATGCCCCTTGGTAGGGACCTCTCACTTTCTGCCCACATGGTCCTTCAGTGTCACCAGCACTTTCTGTGCCCGCTTCAGGACCTCCTCCTCATCCACACTGGGGAAGGCCTCACTGGGGGTCATGGGAAAGGGATGGTAGCTCGGGTACTGTGTGGCCTTGCTGTCCACACCGCAGTCACACAACCACTGCACATCCAGGACGAGGCCCCTCAGCTCCGGCTCCTCTGCCTCCAGCCTTTGGGCCATGCCCATCAGCCCCCTATGGCCCGCAAAGGCTTTCCCACGGCAAAGCACGGCCGCCACCAGTGCCTTCTCCAGGGCCTGGTGCACTTTGAAGAGCACCCAGTTGGGGCAGCTGTGCAAGATGTCATTGCTGACTGCCTGCAGGTCACTCGTGGCCTGACACAGCCAACGCAGGGCCTCAGGGATGGACGGAGTCAGGACCATAAGCTCCTCACTGCTCAGCAAGGAGCCACTGCCTCCCTGCCTGTGGTGCTGGGCGGCGCTCACAGGTTTGTATTGGCCTCGCACCTTTGGCCCCCGGCCACCATGCAGGGGCGTCAAGGTTGCCAGGCTGGGATCCTTCCATGGCCCCTCTTCTGCCACAGCTTCAGCCTCCTCCTGCAGCCTCTTCTCTGGCTCTGGTGCAGCCCCCACCAGTGCCACGTTGTTCTCCTCCAGAACCAAGGCAATGTCCTGTGGCTCCTGGCAGACCAGCATTTCACGCAGCACGGACAAAGCGCGTGCCTCCAGCTGCCCACCCAGGATGTTATTGATCTCCTGTGCCAGCGTCTCCACCACCCTCAGCTGCTGCCGGTTCAGCACCATCTCTGCGTGCTGGACGTAGAAGAGCCGCTGGGCACCACCAGACAGGCCCACATGGATAACCTGCGACTGGGAGCTGCCCTCCACCTTTGCCCCACTGTGCACCAGCACAGTGCAGATGTCCTTGCAGCACTGCACTTTCACCTGCTCCACTGCAAAGCCACCGTCCCCCTCCATTCCCATCATAGCCTTGGGGGTCTGCCACTGCAGCAGGGACTTCAGCCCCAGCCTAAACCATGGGGATACCAGCAGGGTCTGCAGACGCCTCTGCGCAGGACACTGAGAGCCGTACTGACACGGCTGTGGACCACCCTCTTCCAGCTGCTTCTCTGTCACCTCTGAAAGCACCTGTGGCTGCAGGTGTGGTGGCAGCCTTTGCAGCAGCCACCTGGCATTACACCCAGATACTGGCAGTGCAGCCATGAACACAAAGGTCTCCTCCAGGGCCTGAGCAGTCTCTGAGGGCACGCAGTCATTGAAGCAGAGTTTGTGGGACAGCTCCAGGCAGTCAGCAGTGCTCAGCAGGTACAGCTCAGCCACAGCAGAGCAGTCAGGGGGCTCTGGTTCCTTCCACAGCAGCTGGAAGAAATGCTGTGTGGCCAGCAGGACCGTCTTCTTCTGGCTGCTGGAAAGGGTCCCACTACCATGGCTCTCCTGGTATATTTGGGCCAGGACACAGCTGTAGTGAGCTAGTGAGGGGACCAGGACAACGCCAAGGTGTTGCAGGAGATGTGCAAAGACAGCCATTTGGGGGTGAGGCATGAGGAGGTAGGGGTAAAAGTCATCCTCGTCTGGGAGTGATGCCACCACCTGCCGTGGCCTGGCCATGTTGCATGACTTGGCCAGCACGACAGGCAGCTCAGCGAGGTGCTCTGCATCCACCTCCTCCAGGTGGGTCTGCAGGAAGCTGTACATGCTATGGAGCACCTTGGCCCGTGTGCTTACCTGCACTTGTGTCGAGCAAGCTGCCCTGCACACATGTTCCAGGTTGGCCACCACCAGGGCGGTGGGTATCTCTACAAGGACTCCCATGGCTTTCAGGGACGTCTCCTCGAGTTCAAGGGATTTTGGCAGGATGGTGGCTGATGTCCACAGGAGTTCAGCCACATTTTCGCAGTAGGAAACACTGCCTTTCAGAGCCACGGCCTTAGTGCAGCCTGCAAAAGGAGGGTGAAGGTTCATTAAGTCTGGGGGGATATCCAGTGGAGGCAGGAATTGGATTGAGGCAATTTTCCTCAGGAAATCCTTTGACTCAGGATCTTCCAACACGGTTGCAAGTTGCTTGAGCATCTCCTGTTGTCGCACCAGCAGTTCTGCAGCATGGCATGTAGCCTGAGTGGCTTCACGCTCTATCTCCTCAGCCAGTGCCACAAAATCCTCTATGGAGAGGCTGGTGCGGACACCTGCCTTGAGGAGGAAATGCACAATTTCTTGCTGGTTCAAACGTAGCTCCTTAAAGAAAGATTCAGGCACAAAGCGCTTTTGGAGCCGCAGGGTGTGGAAGGAGGGCATGTCAAGGTAGAAGTAGGAGGCCAGGCGCAGTGTTCCGTGGGCATCTGGTATAAAGGCCACCTTCTGAAAAGCTGCCACAATGGCCTCCACGCTCTCAGCATCACAGAAAGGTTTCATGACAAAGAACAATCGTACAGCTTCCATGAGGTTTTGCCGTGTGAGCTCAGACAGCCGGGGAAGTACCACAGTCATGAAGAGCTTTTGGTCATCTGTGACCTCCCACTTCAAACGCTCGGCCAGCCATTCGTGGAACAGGCTTGGTGTGAGAAGCAGCACGTCTTTGTCCAAGTCATACAGGGCTTGGGCATTCGAGGCCACTTGTCTGTGGTGTAACAGCACCTTGCGGTAGGGAGCCACAGCTACATAGCCCCCCCCAGACTTCTGGAAGAGAGGCAGGTGCTGGAGCTGCTCCAGTGCACGTGAATCCAGCTTTCCCTGCTGGACAAACCTTAGCAGGGCTGACAAATCCTGTTCCTTTAAATCCCCCCAGCAAAGATCAGCTCTTGTGTCTGCCAGATGGGCCACTATAGCACTGGCATCTGTGACCTGCAGTGCTCTTCGCTTCAGGCAACGGAAGGCTAAACTAAAGGGCAGCAGGGACTGCTGGAGCACAGGGATGCCCAGTTTGTGCAGCACCTCTTCTACTTCAGAGTGACACTCAAAAAGAACCCTGGAGAGGGAGGATAGTGGCAGTAGGTGCTTTGGTTGGTGTTTATTCCCCTGAATAGGCAGCACTGCCATATTCTGGAGATGATTCATGAATGACTCCATGGCCACATCTGAGGTCTCGGAGAGGACCACACTCTCAAAGAAGGTCCACAGCCTCCTGAGCCACTCTTCCCCCTTTTTGGTCCACTCCCACTGACCCAATGCCTCCTGGATGAGTGGTAGGGCCTGTGGGAGGTCAAGCTCCTTCACAAAGCAAGGTGGGATCCATGCAGGAACACACTCTTGGGCAAAACGGTGGCTGTGCTTGGGGAAGAGGTCGGCAAAGGAGTTCTTGAAGACAGGGTGCTGGCTGCTGAAAGCATTCAGAAAACCATCTTCTGTGGCCAGCAAGGGCAGGCCTTCCAGGGTTGCCTTGTCCTTACCCTTGTGAGTACCTTGGGAGTGCCTGTTCCGTTCTGTTAAGTATTGCAGCAGGTAGGTGCAGCTCTCTGGGGTCTTCAGGGGTGTCTTAGCCAGCTTGCAGGGCACAGGCAGAGCCAGGGCCTTGAGGAAGCACCGGAGAGAGTCTGGCCCTAAGACAACAGTGTTCACTTGAGCTTCAATGAACTCCTCGTGGATCTGCTGCAGTTGGGGGAATGCTGGAACCAGTTTCATGTTCAGTTGCTCCAGCACTTTCTGGACTTTTGGCTGAGGCATCTCCTTGAGGAAGTATGGCTCTGTTAGCATGTCCCCTCCACCTGGAGATGCCCAGGTTATTGTCACCCTGCCAGCTGACTCTCTGTACACAGGCACAAGAGGCAGGCGTTCACGACTGAGGTGCTTGTAGACCTCTCTCACCATGTCCTGGAACATAGGTAACACACTTTTTGTAACAGGGAAAAACTGGAGGAAGTGGGAGTCCAGGTGCTCCTGGCAGAGTTTCAGGGACTGATACTGGAACTTTTCTGGCTCCAGGGCTTTCCACTGCCTGGTGAGAAAGTAACAGTATAGTGGAACCACCAAGCGCCGGAGCAAGAAGCCATTCCAGGTTGCCCCTGTGCCACCTTTGTCCCAGTGGGGAGTGCACCTGGCTGCATCCACAGAGAAGTTGGCATTGATGTGCAAAGGCAGCCCAGTGACTAAGGGCAGTGGGAGGGTGCAGAAGGCTCTGCCCCTGACTTGGTTCAGAGGCTCCAGGCGGGCAGCCACAGCCCCATATGGCAGCCGTTTAAGCTCTGGAGACTTCTCAGCCCCATCCTGCACCCCAATTTGGGAGATCACCCTCCACAAACTTGTGGTCTTGGCCCTGCTATTTTTGACTTTCATGGTATAGGAGAGAGGGGTGGGGCTGTCCCCATCCATGGCTTGGCTTAATCTTGCTTGAAAATCCCGCCTCAACTTTGCATCATCCTCTGTGAGCTCCGTGGTTACCCGCAGCTTCTCCACCAACTCTTTCCCATCTGGGGGGATCTCAGAGAAGATGATTGTGTGGACATGCCGGAGGAAGAGCACCAAGTCCTCACCTTCCTTAGCCAGTGTTTCTTCCATGTTCTTGAGGTCTTGGTCTCGCACAACCACGTCAGACACCCTGGACTTGGCAGCCTCAGCTGCAGTGCGGAGCGGCAGCCGGAAAAGGACGCCCTGTTTCAGGTTGAAGAAGGATGGTAGGAAGGTGTCATAAATGTCTGGAAAATTCTTCTTGAAGTCAGTGTTGACAGTAAACATGCTACCAGGCTTCTCAGTTGTGGCTGTGGACATGTAGTAGAGATGGGGATCAGAGACACACAGGGTACTGTCTCCGGTCAGGAAGGCTGGGCAGTCAGTAAAGTGATAGACAGTGTTGAAGCCAAGGCCATATTTGCCTGTGACATCCTGACGGTCTTGCTTGCTACCGATCCCCAGATGCTGAATGCCTTCAATGTCCTGCTCCTGGAAGGGGCAGTCATTGTAGATGCAGAGGGCAGGGCCCTGCAGGATCTTCCATTCCTCACTAAAAATGGCCTTTGCTGGGTGCTGCCGGTGGTCCCACACAAAGTGCAAAAGTCTCGCACCAGCATCATCCGCGTTCTGGAGCACCTCCTTCACCAGATCAGGAGCGGACTCAGAGTACTCCTTCAAGATGTTCTTCAGTCGTGTTGGCAAATCTTCATGGGGACCAAATGGCTGCGCCCAGAGGCTCAGGTGATCAGTGATGACTTCACACCTCTCCAGTGCTCGGTGGCGTGTGGTGGTCACCCCACAGTGCAGGGCTGCCTTTCGGGACAGCTGTCTATGGCACAGCAGGACATCTCTGTCCAACGGCATCCATGGTGCATCATTGAAGTAGAGCTTGTCCCGTGGGTGCAAAATGCCCTCCTCATCAGGTAGAAAGAGTTGCTGGGTCTGGCAGGCATCTGGCTGGTTGCCATCTTCCATCAAGCCACAAGACACCAGCCGCAGGGCCAGATCCAGCTCCGCGGCAGGCAGTGGCTTTCCAGCATGTGTCTCTGCCAGGGTGCAGAGCACTCGGGCATAATCATCCCAGGAAAATGTGTGGCGCAGCCCCACACACTCCCAGAGCTCTCTGTAGGGCTTGTACTGGTCTTGGAGCTGATGAAGGTATGGGGCAGCCTCAAACGACAGTGTCTCAGCCACAGCTGTGACTGGCACAAAACGGGAGCCCACCAAGATGAAGGGCTCCCCTGGGGCCACTACAGAAGCCACCTCATCCCGACTGGAGGGATGTTCCCGGAGCAGCATGTTCAGGTGCTTGTAGCAGCAGTTGGTGTTGTATTGCAGAGTCTCCAAAGGGAGAGTGTTGGAGAAACGACGGAGTGCTCGCAGCTGCTCAAAGACCTGAGCTAATGGTACCTGCCGGTCCAGCCCCAAGAAGGATGCTACATCCTCGGAGAGGCTGAAGTTTTTCCCCAGCATTTTAGGAGCCAAGATAGGCTGGATGAGTCCCACTAGTGGCTCATGGAGGTGATGGTAGAGCTGGGCAGCTGGCAGCAGCACAGGGTCACCAGTGCGCTGTGCAGCAGGGAGGAAGGGCACAGTCTGGAAAGCGGCCTGCAGGGTGTCATTTGTTCCCTTCTTCACTGCATCCCGAAGTAATTCAAGAATGCAGGCAGCCCTCTGGCAGCCCTGGGCACGATTCTTGGTCCAGACAAGCTGCACAGTCTTTGCCCTCTCCAGCAGCTCTGGCAGAGCCACAGTGTTCTTCACCATGCCCAGCCTCTCCAGTTGGTTTAGTCTCTCCAGGAAGGCATTCCCAGTGGGGAAGTGCCCATCCTCAGGGTTGTATAAAGGCGCAGCACGGCCTCTGGGATGCACCAGGTAATTGATGAGCTGCAGGTGCCCATGAGGGGTGACAGGGATGCAGGGCACTGTCCGCAGCACTTTGTCCACATCCTCATGAGACATATCCAGCGCATGGAGCACCAGCAGGTTCCGGTCAACATCAGGGAGATTTTCCAAGTTGGGAAGCACAAGCTCACAGAGAAAGCGGCTCCAGTCATAGGTTCCAGCATCCAGCGCCTTCCCGAGGCCCTCCAGCACCTTCCCTGGCAAGGCCACAGCCAACAGGGGACGGGGCACGGTGATGGCAAAGACTCGCTGTGCCACAGTACCCAGCTTAGGGTGTCTCTCCACAGCCTGGTGCAGGAAGCGGGCGTCCTGCAGAGAGCACCAGGAGTGGCCATCAGAAAAGAGCTTTGGGCCACTCCTGGCTGCCACAGCCTGGTAGAAACCAGTCACAGCCTCTGTAAAGGGGTAACGGGCAGTGCTAATATCTGGCCAGAAGAGATGGTACTCATAGTTCTTTAACTCGCCTGCCTCGTGCATGGCACGGAGATGGTCCAGTGCCTGGAGCCAGGCCATCGGCACGGCATTGTGGAGCAGCACCCGGTTCCACTTGCCCCGCTCCGCCGTGTCCCACAGCCCCTTGCGATTTGAGAGGATGCTGAAGGCCCCATGCAGGTGGATTGGCAGCCCTGACATGATCGGCATAGGAAGGTGGCAGAAAACTTGCCCCTTCTCAGAGTCCAGACGTGGCACCCACTTGCCATCTTCAGTAGGGGCAAGGGGAAGGGCCACACCAGCCATGGGAAGGGGAGGATGGAGTCCTGCCTGTGTGTTCTGGTGAAACAGTTCCAACAACTCCCCATCACCCTGACACACCAAAACCAGGTAGTGCCATGTGGTCTTGGATTCCTCCTCACAGGCTGAGAGCTGCTCGATGGCTGCCCAACTTGGGGGATCCCCAGGGGCCCCCAAGTCTCGGATCTCCTTTCTCTGCAGTGTGGCCAGAGGCATGGTATCCTTTGCAGAAGTGGCCGTGTCTGGCAGCATCTCCAGGGACAGCTCCCTCACCTTCTTCAGGAAGAGCAGCAGGAGCCGGTTAGAGCCAAGGAAAGCAGTTCCGAGGGACTGGATGCGCTCTGTACCAAAGGCCTCAGAGCAAATCTGTGATGTCACAGCTTCCTCTTCAGTGCGAAAAGGCAAGCGGAAAAGGCTCCCTGGAAAGGGTCCTGGCTTAGGCAGGCAGCACCCAAAGATACCATAGTAGGGCTGGAACTGCTCAGCAAAGACACGGAGGATGCGTGGTCGGCTGGAGAAGTCCAGGCGGATGCCAGGGGAGCCAGCCCTGGGGATGTGCTTGCCCAGATGGGTGCCATTGGGATCAAAGATGAGCAAGGTCTCCCCACTCAGCACTGCTGGCACATCCGTGACACGGTACACAGAGCTGAAGCCCAGCCCAAAGCGCCCGATCCGGCCCGCCTGGCCCTCCTTTGTAGCAGCCCCAATCCGGGTGATGTTCTGGAGGTCATCCTCTGTGAACAGGGCATTGTTGTAGGCCCAGAGGGCTGGGCCGTGGCAGGCAGCCATGCCTGGGTCTAGCAGCCCAGAGGTGGCCTTTCTGCGGCACCGCAGGTCCAGGAGGAAGCGGCACACGGTAGCGCTGGCATCCTCTGCATTCTGGACCATCTCTGTGAAGAGGTCGCCCTCCTCGCCGTACTCCTGGAGGATGTTGCGGAGGCGTCGGGTGATGGGCTCTGAGGGGCCACAGGCTGTGAACGGCTCTGGGCCCAGCACCCGTGTACTGAGACGCTCCGTGCCCAGGAACATGGCTGTGCTGGAAGGCACTGCCTCGTGCACCACCTCTTGAACATCCTCCTCTTCCTCCAGCTCCATGTCCAGGTACACGGCAGAGGCAGCTGGTCGGAGGGCAAAGCCTGAGCCCTGCGGGATCCTCACAGGAACCGGCACAGTGCCCTCACCGTGGTGGCCCCGCCTCTTCAGCCACTCCAGGACAGCTACAACCACCTGCAACTCTGCAGCAGTGCCCGCTCTGGAGCTGCGCCTGTCTATGTCCTGCCCCAGGGAGCGCAGGGCTGACACCGCCCTCTCCTCACTCACCCCGTTCGCCACTCCCCAAGCCCTGAAGAGGCAGCCGTAGGACAGGAAGTCAGGGGGCACCCGGGGCACCAGCATCCCCAGCTCCAGCTTCTCAGGATAGCTCAGCACAGCATCACGTGGCAGGACAAGCCCAGACCCAGTCCACACAACAGCACCATCCGGGGCAGTCCCAAAGGCCTTCAGGTTTTCCTGCATGTGCCAGTAGATGGGCTGGAGAGCAGGACCCAACTCATCCACGTTCCTGCACGCCACCAGCTTTCTCAGCTGCTCCCACACTCTCTCCGGCGGTGGGGTCTGGCTCAGCCCCAGCTTCTTCTCTGCCTCTGGCACAAAGGCGCCAGTCAGGGGCATGGCAAGCCCCACCAGGGATTGGTACTGCATGGATCTCAGCTCCTTAGGGGGCAGGAAGGGCTGCCCAGGCTCTCCTGTGCACTTGGAGCGAGGCACCCAGGGCAGGACCTGGAGCTGCCCGAGCTCTGCATCACTGAAGCCATCCAGTGCCTTGGGACGGTTGCAGACTGTGATCAGTGCCTCAGCCCTGCCCAGAGCTGCCATGCCGCCCTGACTGACTTTTGCTGCAGCTGCCAGGATGTCTGAGGGCAGCACGCACCCCTCACCATGCCGCAAGCCCACGGCCCTCAAGGCACGGAGGACAGACGGATTGTGGAAGGCAGCAGGAGGAAAGCGCTCGGGTCCCAACAGTGCCTGCAAAGTGCTGTCACAGGGGTCGTAGAGGTCTTGCGGGCATGCAGGGCCGTCAGGGGTCTCCAGGAAGGCCAGTGTGCTGCAAGCCTGCCGGAGCGGGGGGCTCTGTGCAAAGACAGTGTCTCCATGCTGCAGCACCCAGAGCAGCAGAGCCTGCGTCTCAGCTGCTCGCCCTGCATACGCCCCTTGGGCAACGGCTCTGACGGCCTTCAGCATCACACAGGCTGCACCGATGAGGGGCCTCTGGAGCCTCCCGAGTAGCTGCCGGTCAACTTCATCCCGGCACTGCAACATGGCCTCCGGCAGCACCACACCTTGGGGCAGCTCCAGCTCTGGGTCCAGCACCGGGGTGGCAGCAGCTGGCACCAGCTCCATGGGCTGTGGGGTGGCCAAGCAGGGCAGTGGCAGAAAGAGGGGCAGAGCAGCCAGAGTGGCCATGTCCTGCTTTGTCAGGGATGGGACGTCTGCCAGGTAGTGCCGGAGGGTGACCACATCCGCATCAGGCAGTGAGGCCATGTGGGAGGCCACTGCTGCAGCCCCCTGCCTGTCCAGGGCCCGCAGGGCATTGAGGGGGGATGGAGGCAGGACATAGCGGGGCAGGGAGCGGTGCCATGTGCTTGGTGGCACCACAGGGCAACCCAGGACCTCCAGCACAGAGGCCACATCAAGTGGCAGGAGCTGGTCCTCCCATGCCTGGAAGATTAGACTGGACTCGGGTATCAGTGGAGCCAGACGGACAGTGGGGGCATCCAGTGAGGACAGGGCTATGAGAGGAAGCCCCTCCAGAGGTCCCAGATCTTCCATGTGGTGGGCCAGGAATTGCCACAGGGCTGGGAACCAGGAGGCTGGGGGCTGGGGGGGGCCTTGGGCTGGGCACCACATCACTGGGGTGGAAGATTGGGATGTCCAGGTGGGGGGCAGAGCCAAGCGCAGGGTCTGTACAGTCACGGCTGGATCCAGCAGAACCAGGTTGGAGAAGAGACCTGTGTACAAGAGGCAGAGGCTGCACTAGAAACACGTGGGACCCGGGACCTGGCAGGGGGACACAGGATGGGGGAGAAAGAACCTGCAGGGGATGGGTGGCCCCATATGGGATATGGGAGGACCTGGGCTCTGGAGGGATGGTGGATACCCTTAATAGGAGCACAGAGAACCCAGAAACCTCAGGGTGGGTGGGGATATAAGAAAGAGATATGGGAGGTAAAAAGGTGTTAGGGGGACCAGCACTGGGGAGCACAGAGGTCTTCAGAGGAGGAACACAGTGAGACCCAGCACCTGAGGGAGCACAGAGGGGACAGGGGAATGTGGGAAGAACAGCAAGGACATGGATCCCCAGAGAGACAGGGACATACAGGGAGATACTGGGGCTGCAGAGGAACCCCAAGGTGTACAAGGCTGCCTGGGCATGTTGGGGTTTAGAGGGGGCAACCAGGGACCTAAAGGTGATCCAGGGATCCCCATCTCTTACCCTTCTTGGCAATGCCTCGCAGGAGGCTGTCCAAGCCTGGCTCCAGGTCTGAGGGCAGGAAGGACCCAGCCAAGCCAGGCAGGAGCTCCCTGTGGGGACAAGCAGAGGTGCTGGGGGACCAGAGGGGTAATGGGGAGCAGCTTTCTGGACACCTGCCTCAGCTCCCACTTGGTGACACTAGAGTGAGGAGCCCAAATATCCAGGGCCAAATATCCAGGTTTGGCCATGCCTCCCCTTCCCAGTTCAAGAGCAAGAGCTGTGACTATGGGCAGCTGGCTGTCCTGCCCACTCTGCAAGGAGCAGAGCTGCCGGGGGCCGCGGGCTCACCTGGGGCAGTCGGATGTGTCCACGTAGACCACGGCCGATGCAGTTCCGAAGGCCACGAAGGTTCCGTCGGCGCGGGGCAGGAGGGGGAGGCCGCGGAGCTCAGCATGGCACCCATCCCTGGCCACGTAGTGCAGCAGGGAGAGGCGGC
>VZSJ01042617.1:0-12158 GCA_013398405.1 Pheucticus melanocephalus | reverse complement strand
AATGCCCAGCCATTGGGACTCTCAGGACAAAGTGCAATAGAGCCCCAATTTCTGCACAGGAAATCCCTAAGGGTGCTCAAGATCAGGTCTTTGTGAGCATTCCTGGCTGAGCCACAGAGCCGGTGCTCTTTGGGAACTCTAAGAGAATCTGTCCCTCCTACAGCTCAAACATTCCCAGAACAGCAATTGTTAAGAACATGGCTGGCTCTGAGCAACACCACCACCATTCTGTAGAAAGGCAGCCAAGGTCTTTGGCATCACCTCATGGTGTTTTTTCTTTTCTTTTCCAGGTTTGCAAGGACCCCAGGTGAATCTGGGATCATGCATTAGCCTCGATGTCCTGCAAGTTGTGGACCTGAAGTACTGCACTGGTAATTTCCATGGCAATGGACAGGTGAGAACACCTTATCCCTTCTCTTTCTTGAACCAATCTGGGGGTCTCAAAGCTGCTCAAAGCCAACCCTGATGCCCTTCTTGCCTGACATCTCCTCTTTTGAGAGGTTCCTGCCTGAGGATGCAGATGCTGAAAGAGAGCAATGGGTCAGCAGAGGTTTCTGTTCAGGACCTTGAGTGTGGATTTACTCTGGCCAGTGCTCCAGCATGCATCAACCTCTAAAGGCAGCAGATGGCAGCTGTCAGATGCAGCAATCATTCACTGAATGCTTAAAAAGGAATGCTTGCTCCCTTGATTCTGGGTCCTTTGGAAAAGACTGAGGGCAGTACCAGCACTTCCAGGGGGCAGCACTTCTTCCATTGTAACAGGGATTTTTCAGAAGCTTTGGGGACATCACTGTCTCCCTTCAAAGGTTAAACATCTGCTTTCTCTTGGCTTTTCAGTCTCAGCAGATTCCAGGTCACAACTGCCATTTCTCTGGTGCCTGTGTTTTCCAAAACATGACCCTCAGCAGTCAAACACATGAGGTGATTTTCGAGCAAAGGAGTGAGCAGTTCTCCTGGAAAACCATCTGGAACTACAACACGGTGAGTGGCAGGGAGGGGGCTCCTTCAAAAGCTCCACTGGGAGCCTGGCTCTTGGCACAGCTGGCCCAGGGACAGGGCATGTTTCTGTATTGCCACCATCCTGAGTCCAGGATTAGGAGTAGAACCTCGCAGCATTTGTGACTCTTGTTAGTCAGAGTCTATCCCGTCCTTTTGGGTGGAAAACCAAACTGCAAGTGCTCAATAAGTTGTTTTTTTTTTTTTACAGGGCATCATTGCAACCAAACTGGTGCAAGAGAGAACGTGCTACATTTCCACCATGAACAGGAGTGAGATGCCCACCTTTGATGCTCTTGTCAGAGTGGCTGCAGAGAACAAGGTAAGATTCAAAGTCAGCAGTTGCTTGGAATATTGTGCTGTATTTGAAATTCCTTTTTTTTTGCCTGAAACACTGTTGTTTTCAAAACCCTTGTAACCAATGGAAATTACAAGCCATTTTAATGGTTGTTTTCATGAATATTTTCAGTGATATTTTTCAGCTACATCATTTGAAGGTTTTCAAAAATTACAATATCCTCATTTGAATGCCTTTAGTGCAGGTTAATTTTGAGACCACGTCTCAGATTAGTTAGGTTATTTTTACAATTATTTAAATCATTATTTCAATTGACATTTTATACTACCTTAGTAACCCAGACTTTAAATTCTTTGCTAAGTATGTTTCAGAAAGTCTCATTCTCAAAGTCTAGAAAAATATTTTTTCTTCAGAAGATCTAATTGAGGAAGAAAAAATATTTCAATTTTACAGAAAAAATATTTTGGTAAGCTTTCAAACTTTTTGAAGAGGACTCTACACCATGTTTAAATTCAGCCATTCACAGTAGCACAGACATTATACAAATTCTCTCAGCATTCAGCATATTCACTTTTGCTGAACACTGGCTTCCCCTGAAATCTGAGAACTGAGTCTGTAAAATAACACACCTCAAATAGCAGGAAGGCCTGTAGGGCAGAAGGGAATCAGGAGGAGACTTCTCCTGCCAGCTGAGAGCCTGGGTGCCCCTGTGGGGCGAGGGCAGGGACTGAGCAAATGCCTTGGAAGGAGCTCTGGCTCCACAGAGTGGCCACACTCCTCCTCATCAGTGTTCTCCTTGTGCTGCCACTTCCCTCAGGCTCCCTGCACCTTGGCTCCCTTAGAAACATCTGCCTTTGGAGCTGCCTTCAAGGCTTGCCAGTGGTCCACAGTCTCCCAGGGATTGAAGGGTGTCCCTAAAGGCAGCTGGGACTGAAACACCCAGCCCCAAGTCATCCTTCCAGAGCGAGGAGCAGCCCTAGCAGGAACCAGCTCCTGGCACTGATCCTGCTGAATGCTATTTTTTATTTAGAACCAGGTTGGCCTTGGAAGGCCTACCAAGAAGATCACCTTTGTCACCAATGGATTGGTCAGCAACCTCAGTTCTTATGGAGCAGATGTCTTTGCTATGTGCAGTGGACTCACCACCTACATGACTTATGAAGTTCATGGTGAGTGCAAACAAAGGAATTCTGTCTCTGAGTGACCTGGCATTTGTTTCCCTTGGGGAATGAACAATGCACAATTGCTGCTCTTCCACTTTGAGATTGACACAAAGTAAGCAGCAAACATGCATCCTTGTAGAAGAGCAGCTGCTGTTATGGAGATGTGTGTAAATCTACTGAATCTGTGTCAGTTTCTTAATCACAGAGGTTCTTGTATTGAGGTCAAAAGCTGCATTCTTTTGAAATATATTCAAGTAATTCTTTTACTCAGAGCAGTTAATCCTCAGGCACCATCCAAGTATTCTGAGGCTCTCTCCAAGCTGATGGTCTCCAACCCTCCTTTGGAAAACACTCCACAGCTCAGGCTCCAGCTGCTGCATTCTGGCTTAGCCGTAGTTCCACGTACTCACTGCTTGCTTTGCTTTAAGGTTGCTTTGGCAGCTGAAAGGGCTCAATGGGATTGAAAAGGCAAGTGCAATGTGCCAGGTTTAAGGGCTGTCAGTAAATGCACAGAGCGCTTAAAATCATCTAAACCAATGCCTCTTTTTTTTTTTTCCTTTTTTAAAATTTTTTTTGATGTTGTTTGTATAGGACCCCAACTGAATCAGGGATCATGTATCTCTCTTGATGTCCTCAAACTTGTGGATCTGAATTATTGTGGTGGCAATATCAAGGCCTGAAAACCTTATCTTTCTTCAATCAAGAACAGAGGATCTGAGCTGCTGCCCAAGGCAAACCCTGATGCAATTCTCCCTCACATCTCCTTTTAGAGATGGTCTTGGGGATTTAGATACTGACACACATTAACTGGTGACCACATCTTTCAAATAAAGTCCTTCATTATGTATTAACTCTAGCTTGTCCCTCATTACTCTACCCTTTTTCACCAAGAACCCCTCCACAAAAATATTTTTATTGTCTCCCTTCTGCCCCATTTGAGCCCTTCAAATGCTCTTTTCATTGCTCTCAACACAGGACACAGACAAAGAGCTGGGCAAGCCCCAGGGTGTGGATGGTACAAACAAGGCATGCACAGTTAGGACCTTCCTTCCCTGTCCAGGGAAAGATGCCTCACATTAAGAATCTTGATTCAGGTGGCACAAAAGGCAGAAAGAAAGAAAGAAGGGCAAAGCAGTGAATTTGCCTTTTTTAGGGGAAGGGGAGTCTCCTTTGTGGGATTTACAGAGTTGTTCTGTTCCTAAAATGAGACAAGGTAGGGATTCCTGTTGCTCAAATCTTTGCAATCAAGATTATTTCCTTTCCTCTAACAAAAATGGCAGGATGCCCCAGGTTATCCAGGTGAATACAAATCTGCCTTGAGTACCAACACCAGCCATGCCACATCCCTCAGGTTCTGGCAGACTCAAATCAGCCCTTAGTCCATAATCAGGTGCGCACTGGCACAAAGCATCACTGCACGTTTACTGGGAATCTCTGCTCTGCTTCTGATGATCATTGTTTTCCCTTTAAAAGTGACTGTTCAATACACTGAGTTTACCATGAGCACTTTCCTCTCACCTCCCTGTATGCCATGAATTCAATCAGACAGGTATCAAAGCCTCCTCTTATCAGAGCACTTCCCCAGGAAACTCGTCATGCTTCTGTGAACACAGGGCACCTGCCAATAAGGCAAACCCATTTTCAGATCTAACTTTGGGATATTATGTATAAAAAGTAAGAGTACACATCAATTAGCAGCAGGTTTCAACATCAGTTTGTGGAAGTTAACAGAATTCAATGGCAAGGGTTGGTCTATTGCTTACTGCATAGATGAAACCAGCAAAGGAAAATCAAATTAAAATCACTTCAGAATGGCATACACAGAGCCCAGGGGTGCAAAGGGTGAGGGTGCAGAGGGTTTAGGAGCATTCAAACACTGACTCATTTACAAGGTGATTCAATAGTGTTTACTACAGTTACAACAAAGACTGAAATATAGATTCTAGATAGCAGCATTCATACCCTAATCACTGCTCATGTACCCACACAGGCCCAGAGCTGTTTACATCTCTATCTGTGTGTGCAAAAGGACCTGTTAAAAATTCCCCTCGAGTTCACTGGAAGGGGTCAAATGCCTTTGCATTTCTCAGTGGGTGAGGGTTGAGTCTCCAGAAGTGGAGGATTCCAGCCCAGCCTTCAGGAAATCAAATTTTGAGGGCTGCAAACCTGAGGCTCTGCAAGCTGCAGGACACATCCCACTCCACAGGAGCGGCTTGAGGAGCCCACTGCAGTGCAGGGCAGCTCAAAGGCCCCCTTAGCTCTGCTGTTTCTGGGGTCAGGAGATGGTTGTCCCCAATTCCCAGGAGATTTCCACCCTGGCCTGTCCCAGCTGGTAACAATGGCCCCGTTCCACTGAGGCTGTGATCCAGGTAGGTAATGTTCCAAGGCTGTCAGGGCTGAGTGATTGTCCCTTGTTCCCTGCCTGGGTCAGGGAGCCAATATTCCTGATAGAGGCAGTGTCACTCCCACGTGTGCCTGTCAGAGCTCCCAGAACAGGCATGAAAACCAGGCTGGGGTAAAGCCTGGATGTCAAGCCTGACACAAAAGCACTGATGGCTCTTGTGGGGCTCCCAGCTGGGCTTCCCAGCCTCCCCTCTGAGGCCACAAACCATCTCCCCTTTAATCTGGGGCAATAACCCCCCCAAAACCTGGCTACTGCAGGCAATGCTCTATTGAGAGAAACACTGCTGGCAATCCACAAAGCTAAATCCTTACCTCCTTTAATCTATCCCAAAAATTGGAACATCAAGAAAAGCTCCAAGGAGCACCACAATGGAAGTTCCCACCACTCTGGCACTGGGGTTATGCCTGAGCAGGAGAAACATCATACATGTGGCATTGCTGGAGGAGGCAATAAAACCGATTTATTTTTTTTCCTACCAATAGATTCCTACCTCATTATCATCAGACTCCAGCAGATCAAAATTTCCAAAAGTACAATCCCCATATTGATCAAGTAGTTACACCAGGAAATAATTATCAGGGACATGCAGCAGGGAAACAAACGACAAAATAATTTTATTGCAGCATTCAGCCCTTCCACACCTAATTCTGAAAACAAATAAAAGGTGGGAGGCTCACATCACTTATTCTGCCCTCAGCAGCATCAGCTCTGCAGTCAGGATGCATCTCTCTGTAAGTATGCATGCTTTTCTCCCTTATGAACTGAAACTTTGATTCAAACCCATTCCTTTATCTCTCAGAAGGGCTTCTGCCTCTCTGGAGCACTAAGGCTTTCTCTGGGGACATTGTGCTCCTCCTGAAGGAGCAGCTCAGCCCCTGGGGTAAAGCAAGGGTGCCTCCCTTTGGGGGCACTGATGCAATCCCAGGTTGAAAGCAGAAAAAGGATCCAAGGAGGACCCTTGAACAGCAGATTAGGAGAAGAAAAGGAGGATTGTCATGACCAGATTTGTCAGCCAGAGCTGCAGTTACACTTTTGTATTTGTTTTTGATTTCAGATTTTGACTGCAGTCCTTCTTGGACTCATCCTGACTCCAGCCCTTGCTGATCATGTGAGTACAAATGAACAATTCCACAATGCTGCTCTTTCTGTGTTCCCTGCTCCAGTGATCTCCTTGAACCTTTCATTTGTCTAAAGCCTTGGGGAGATAATCACTTGAAAGCCTAAGTGTTCTTTCATTTGTTTTTCTAGCATCAACAGACTGAAATAAGCAAGAAAATCTCCATTAGTGGAGGCTACCAAATTATGACCATCAATAGGAAATGGCTGGTGGCAAGTATTGAGCAAAAGACCAACCATGGGTACTGGAAAACCATCTGGAACTATGACACAGTGAGTCATAGGAGGGGCTTGTTCAGAGTAGCTCAAACATTCAGTAAAAACTGGTTTTTTACTTTTTTAAATATGTATGAAATCCCAGTATTAACGATTAAATTCCACGTGGTCAATAACTTTGTTTTACAGGGCTTTATGGCAACCAAAGTGCTGCCAGAGAGAGCTTGCTACATTTCCATAATGAACAGAACAGAGATGCCCAGCTTTGATGGACTTCCCCAGCTGGCTGCAGACATCAGGGTAAGACTGAAAAGGAGCAGTCACTTGCAAAGTTGTACTTACTGCAAAGTGGGACCTTGCTATTTTCAAAACCAGCAGCTACTTTAAAGACCAGGCTCGTCACACCATTAATGAGATATTTTTATCAATTTCACTGACATTTTACAACAATGTAACTTTCAGCTTTTGAAAATTGGAATATCCTTGTTCAGATGCTTCCAGCAGAGGGTTTACATGTTTGGCCAATGTTGCAGCTCAGTTAGATTATTCTTATCACATTGTTTATTATTATTATTATTATCTATTGTTTATAACAACTAAAACTAGGAGTATGCCTGGAGTTAAGCAGAGCAGGGCAGTGATCTTGCTGAATGCTGCTGTTTGCTGTTTAGAACCAGAATCAGCCAAGACCCCCTACCAAGGAGATCACATTCACCCTCATCAGGAGAGCCATTCGTGACCTGGAATCTTATGGACCAGACATCTTCTCCATGTGCAGAGGGCTCTCAACTTATGTGGCCTATGAAGTTCATGGTGAGTGCAAGCAGAGGAATTCTGTCTCTGAGTGCCCAGGCATTTGTTTCCTTGGGGAATTAACAATGGACAATTGCTGCTCTTCCACCTCAAAACCCACAGAAACCAGGGGATTCAGCAGTTGTACAAAGGGTTTGACATCTCTGCAATCAGGACTGGACCAGGGTGGGGTCACAGCCCCCAAAAATGACCCAAACCAAACCCTTACAGCTTCATGGGGCTTAATTTGGGGCTCAGAGTGTTTTGGCCCACACTGGGCTCCCCTGAAATGCCCACTCAATAGAAAGGGTGTTTCTAAGCACCTCTGTCCTTCAGCTCAGAGCTGACTTGACCCAGAACACTTAACAGCATCTTTGTCTGGTGCTAATTGTTTTTCTTTCCTTGTTTTTGAAGGACCCCAGTTCAATCTTGGATCGTGCCTCAAGCTCGATGTCCTCCAATATTTGGCCCTCACCTACTGCCACAATGATAACTTTGTGTAAATCCTGCCTTTCCTGAGCTGCTGCCCAAATCCAGCCCTGCTGGAATTATTCCCTGGCATCTCCTCTTCCAAGGGGCTCCTTCCTGAGGATTGAGTGCTGGAACAGATCAGTTGGTGAGCAGAGCTATCAATAAATTCCTTTGTCATGGAATAACTCCGGCCTGTTTGTCGTTACTCTGCCCTTTTTCATCTAAGAACATCTCCCCGAAAATATTTTGTCTCCTTTTTGCCTTTTCACTGCTCTCTTCATCCCAGCACAGCCAGAGAGCTGGGCAGGCCCCAGGGTGTGTGTGGTACAAACAAGGAATTCACAGTTTGGACCTTCCTTCCCTGCCTGGGGAAAGATGATTCTCACTAAAAATCTAGGGGCACAAAGGGCAGATAGAAAGAAGTGAAAACCAATGAATTTCTCCTTTTTTAGAGGAAGGGGAGTCTCCTTTGTGGGATTTACAGGGTTGCTCTGTCCCTACCATAAAGCAAGGCTGGGATTCTTGTTGCTCAAATCTTTGAATAATTACAGCAGTCGAGGGAAGAAAAAAAATCCTCTTGGCCACTGAGCGTCAGCCTCGAGTTGCACAGCAGAGATGGAGAAGGCCCTGGATGCCATGCAGAGGGGTCTGCCATCCCAGAGCACCAGCAGAGTGCAGCGGAGCCAGCTCCGGCTCAGCTGGGCTGAGTTCCAGCTCTGCAGACACAGCCAGGGGCTCCGAGGGCTCTGCAGCGGGCAGGAATTGCTGTGCACTGATAATTTCACTGTGAGAACAGCCCTGGGAGCGTGGGGAGCTCCCACAGGGTGCTGTAACAGCCTCCTGAGGTCCCCTGGGAAACAGGGAATGGGAATTTTACGTGTTGACAAAAGCCACCACCCATCAGGCAGGTGAGAGCCCAGGGGAGCCACCCAAAGGTGCTCCCAGACCCAAAGGCACAGGCTGGGGCTTCACTTTGCACAGCTGTGTGCAATTGAAGCACTCACACCTTCCTATCCTCTCACACAGAGCCTGGAACACACACTCAGCCCTGCCGAGGTCTCTCACAGCACCTGCAATCTCCACAATGGTTCTGTTTCTGGCATTTTTAGTGAGGGGGGGAAAGGCAGACAAATTCCAGCACCCCTCCTGTGTCCCACATGAGCTGGAGTGTTGGTGCTGCTCCTACCAGCTCATAAACAAAAATACACACTCCTAGGCAGGCATATGAAGAGGATTAGTCCTGAAGGAACTCAGAATTTCAGGATAAAGCTCAGATAAAGCTCCCCTTGGCCAGCAGCCCCCTCCACCTCAGAGCACTCCCAGCTCCAGCTGATGCTTCACTCCTTGGCTTTTCCCCAAGCTCTCCTTGTGTCACTCTGACCCCAGAGCTACACAGAGAATCTGATCTCCTCCTCCAGCCTTGCCCAGGGATGTTCTAAAGACAGATTTAATGCTTTGGGCAGGGCAGGGCAGCTGGAAAGCCTGGCACAGTGCACTGCATCCCCTGAAAGCCCCACTGAGCTCACCAGGTGTTGGCACTTAGGAGATTGGGGTTGTTGGCGTGGCCTCAGGGTGTGGGAGGGAAATTTGGGAGCCCTGTGGGAGTAAAAGCTCAGCTGGAGGTGCCAGGGGCTCCCTCTGTGGGGTTGGTGCTCCCTGTGAGCTCTCCTGCCTGCTCTGGAGCCTGGGGTGCTCTTTGTGGAAGGAGAGGTGAGTGCAAATGGATTTACATTCTCCACTGGGTTTCCTTGGAACCGGGGGAGTTCAGGCTTTGGGGTTTGGTGGGGGTTTGGGGCAGGCTTTGGGGAGCCCAGGCACTGCTGAGCCCTGCTGAGGAGTGAGAAAAGGCAAGGCAGGAAGCCTGGCCTGGCTCTCCACTCCTGAGAAGCTGCCCCAAGGTTTGAAAGGTCTTTAAGCTCAGATGTTGCCTGTGTGGGGGACAAAGATGTCCCTGCACATCTCTGTGTGGGGAGTGAAGATGTCCCTGCACATCCTCTGTGGGGGGGACAAAGATGTCCCTGCACATCTCTCTGTGGGGGGGACAAAGATGTCCCTGCACATCTCTTCTGTCTGTGGGGAACAAAGATCTCTCTGCATATCTCTTCTCTGTGTGGGGAGTGAAGATGTCCCTGCACATCTTTTCTGTCTGTGTGGGGAACAAAGATCTCTCTGCACATCTCTTCTCTGTGTGGGGGACAAAGATGTCCCTGCACATCTCTTCTCTGTGTGGAAATAAAGATGAAGCGACAGCATGGGGGGAACAGCCTTGAGGGCAGGGTTAGGTGGGGTTTTGGGAAGGAATTCCTCCCTGTGAGGGTGGGATGGAATTCCCAGAGGAGCTGTGGATCCCTGGAAGTGCCCAAGGCCAGGCTGGAGCCACCTGGGACAGTGGGAGGTGTGGGACCCATGGTGGGACTGGATGGGCTTTGAGGTCTCCTCCAACCCAAACCATTCCAGGATTCCCTGGGCAGCTTTGGATGGGATTTTGGGAAGAAATATTGGCAGAGGGGCTGGGATGGAATCCCCAGAGCAGCTGTGGCTGCCCTGGCAGTGCCCAAGGCCAGGCTGGACGGGGTTTGGAGCGCCCTGGGCAGTGAGAGGTGCCCCTGCCAGGGCAGGGCTGGGCTTTAGGTCCGTCCTAACGCAGCCCAGGCTGGGATTCCTCAGCAGCTGCGAACGTGCTGCGGTTGTGGCCACGAGATGGCATCATTCCCCGAGCTGCTCCCGCTAAGGAAAAGCAGAGCTTGCCGTTTTCAATAATAACAATAATAATTAAGGGGGGGGGGGAGAAGCCACAAACCCTCCCCGTGCTCGCTGAGGTCCGTGACAAAGCGAGATCCGTGAGGAGGAGGAGGAGGCTGCTCCTGCTGCCGGCGAACAATGGTGCTGCTCCCGCCAGGGAGACTGAGGCTCAAGTCCCTTTAAAAAAAAAAAAAAAAAAGTGAAATACAGTATTGTGCATCTTGAAATCTGAAACCGAGAAACAGCAGCGCCAGGGAAACAAGGGGGAAAGTCTCGCAATTCCTGCGGACAACTGTTGCGAGTGGAGTTTTAAGGGATACCATACGCATCGAGACCTTCTGGGGGTCGTTGGATGGCTCTTGTGGAGAAACCTGGCAAATAGAGGCGCCTCGCAAGAAGAGATCTCTTTTTCTCCTCCTCTCTGGATATAATGGCCAGTGCAAAGCAAAGCATCTGGAGATTTGGCTTCCAGTGCGCTTTCCTCGCAGCTTTCACCCTCACCTGCGATGGGCACGGCGGCAAGAGGGAGAACGGAGGTCCTGCCTGCTACGGAGGGTTCGATTTGTACTTCATCCTGGACAAGTGAGTGCCCCTGCTTTGTTCGCTCCCGCCGAGCTCTGGGCTGCTGCCGAGGAGGTTTCCTTTGGGTTTGGGGTTTGTCCCTGCGTCCCCAGGGCACCCCGCCGCTTGCTCTGTTATTGTTGCGGTAACTCTTTGCTGGCTCCGGCGCCTAAATCCCTTTGTGCTCCGTGATGGCATCGCTACGGGTTTTACAGGGCGGGAGCTCTGTGTGTGCCGAGCTCGAGTGTGTTTGTTCAAACAGCGGCCGGGAGCGGGGCAGCACCCGGGTCCCCTCTGCCTTCCTGTGAGCCGGGGGGGGCTGGGGCTCCCCGAGAGCAGCGGGGGCAGAGCTGGCCCTGCAGAGACCAATTCCAGGCTGGGAGCATCCAGGGAGTGCAGAACTGGCCCTGGAGAGACCAATTCCGGGCTGGGATGTGCAGAGCTGGCCCTGCAGAGACCAATTCCAGGCTGGGAACAGCCAGGGAGTGCAGAACTGGCCCTGCAGAGACCAATTCCAGGGCTGGGATGTGCAGGGAGTGCAGAACTGGCCCTGGAGAGACCAATTCCAGGGCTGGGAACATCCAGGGAGTGCACAATTGTTCCTGCAGACACCAATTCCAGGGCTGGGATGAGCAGGGGGGTGCAGAGCTGTCCCTGCTGGGATGTGCAAGGAATGCAGAATTGTCTCTGCTGGGATGAGCAGGGGGTGCAGAATTGTCCCTGCTGGGAACATCCAGGGAGTGCAGAACTGGCCCTGCAGAGACCAATTCCAGGGCTGGGATGTTCAGGGGGTGCAGAACTGGCCCTGTTGGGATGTACAAGGAATGCAGAGCTGTCCCTGCTGGGATGAACAGGGGGTGCACAATTGTTCCTGTAGGCACCAATTCCAGGGCTGGGATGAGCAGGGGGTGCAGAGCTGTCCCTGCTGGGATGTACAAGGAATGCAGAATTGTTCCTGCTGGGATGAGCAGGGGGTGCAGAATTGTTCCTGCTGGGAACATGCAGGGAGTGCAGAATTGTCTCTGCTGGGAACATGCAGGGAGTGCAGAATTGTTCCTGCTGGGATGAGCAAGGAATGCAGAATTGTCCCTGCTGGGATGTTCAGGGGGTGCAGAATTGTTCCTGATGGGAGCATGCAGGGAGTGCAGAATTGTGTCTGCTGGGATGTTCAGAGGGTGCAGAATTGTTCCTGCTGGGATGAGCAAGGAATGCAGAGTTGTCCCTGCTGGGATGTTCAGGGAGCTCTGCTCGTGCCCCCAGGCCGGGTCCTGCCCCTGTGCCCCCTCAGCTGCGCCCACAGCAGCAGCTCCAGGTACAAACCAGCCCCAAGAGGAGCTGCTCCCCTCAGAGGGGGCTGCATTCAGCTGCTGGGATGGAGAGCAGCCCGAGTGCCTCGTTT
>VZSJ01042610.1:0-26560 GCA_013398405.1 Pheucticus melanocephalus | reverse complement strand
CAAGGGAACTGGGATGCAGGGACAGAAGGGGACAAGAACAGTGAGGATGTGGCCACGGGGATGGGATCATGGGGATGGGATCATGAGCTGGTGGGTGGGACCTGGGCCAGCACGGGCTGTGTCCGTGGTGTCCTCGTGCCCTGGGTGTCCTCAGGGAACCCATGTTCTGCCTCAGCCCAGGGTGGCCTCGGTGTCCCTGTTCCCAAGGTGTCTGTGCCACAGGGATGTGGTGCACGGGTGGCTGTGTCACAGACATGTCCCCCTGACTTGCCAAATCTTTTGGGGACCACACACATGCACTTTCCCACTAGAACTGCTGTCCCCACACAGGGACAGTTTGGTGACAGCCCCCACACCCTGTACCCTGTGTGGTTCTGTCCCCACGGTGCCACCCCCACCCCGCCCTGTCCCTTCTCCCTTCCAGTCCTCACCCTCGGCACCGCTGGTGAGTCTTCGGGGCATGCTCTGGCCCCACCCTGCTGTCCCCAGCCCTGCAGTAGCCCTGGCAGGCTGGTGTCCCCTGTTATAAGTAATAGTTATCCTAAATTAGGGTATAGTTCAATTATATAGTATTAAATATGTTATATTAATTGTATTATGTTAAGAGTGGGGGGAGTTATGAGAACGTTCCAGGAGAAGGGTCCAGGGTTTGGTGGAAGGGCGGTCTGGCAGGGCAAGGCGAGGTCGAAGAGGGATTGGATGGAAGATCTGACCAATCATTCGAAGCCCTGCAGAAACGATTGGTCCAGAATGAACGGCGTTAAAGACCAATGAGAAGCCTGGAAACGGACCAATCACCATGCGGATCCAAAATGGACCAATCTTGGACTCAAAGGGGGCTATAAATGGGGGGAGTTTGGTTGGGTTGAGGTTTTTCTATTTGGAAACTTATTCTCTGGGCAGAGCCCAGGGTACTTGGGGGTAGCACACTGTTCTTGTTTTCGCTGGCCGTGTGGGTGCCTGGGCTTTTCCTGGGTGTGAAAGATGCATGTATTTTATGATTGACTTTTCGCAAATATTAAAATGAATGGTGTATGTGTTGTGTTAGAAAGTAATGCTGTATTAATTCTCTTAAGTACTGTGTTAAATAT
Organism: Pheucticus melanocephalus; assembly: GCA_013398405.1. Lineage (NCBI taxonomy): Eukaryota > Metazoa > Chordata > Aves > Passeriformes > Cardinalidae > Pheucticus > Pheucticus melanocephalus. The sequence continues at coordinate 25,469 of VZSJ01042610.1, read as the reverse complement.
AGTTTTAGGTTAAAAAGATTGTTAAAATAGAAACTATGCTATGTAAGATGCTTTGTTTAAAAGAAAGGACTTGCAGCGAGATAGCAGCCACAGGACACCTGCATCTTTCAGAGAAAAAGAATTTATTGCCCTCTTATCAGAAGAAACTAACTTCTTCCGGACTCAAAGGCACTGTTAGGATTCAGAGGAAGAAGTTGAAGATGATCAGACGGAATCCTGTGTTTGAATGGAATTTATGCATCATGTGTGAAGTGTATGAATATGCAACGGGCTATTGTTCTTAAGGGTTAATCCTTTGTTAGTGGGTGTCCTCTTTTGGGCTCGTGCTGCCCAGAAAGAGGTACCCGGACGTCCGTAACTCTTTGTCTTTATTGTCTCATATTGTCCTAATTCAGTTTGTCCAAATTATTATTACTCTAATTGTATTACTATTTTTATAACCATTTTATTCCTATTAAACTTTTAAAATTTTAAAAACAAGTTATTGGCGTTTTCCCCACTGGGTACTTTGTTCCTTGCAGCTATTTTAATAAACGAGAACCTCTTTCTCCAGAGAAAGTTTGGCCGCGTTCATATTTGTAAAAAAAGCACCCATTTCCCCCTCTTCCCCTATGCCCTACGGACCCTGTGCAGGAGAAGAAAGATCCTGGCACTCTGTGTATTGTAAGATATTCTATATTTACATAGTCAACAACAAGGAAAATACAAACACAAAAACCTTGAGGAAGAGAAAGAAAATCCCTGCTGGCTCAAATGGCCCCAGCAGACAGAGTCTTTCAGATCATCTCTCTGGGGAGCTCCAGCAGAGCAGCAAGGCAGTGCCCCACAGACGAGGCCGTTTCTTCCACGCACTGCGGAATAGATCTCGCAGCTTATGCCATGGGGAGTAGGGAGCTTTCTGTACGGCCTGGAGAACTAAACAAGATTCAATTGCAGCATTTCTGATTGCAGGACTGCTGTCATATGCCATTTCTTCAAGGGCTGCAAGAGAGAGGAACAGAGGCAAGGTCAGATCCCAGATGTGCAGGGAGCCGAGGAGAGCCCCCTGCCAGGGCCATCCCGGCCGGCTCTTGCCATGGCCTGCAGGGAGCAGGGAGAAGGGGATCAGCCCAAAGCTGCTGGCCATGAATGCTACACGTGGCCCTGAAATCTCCGTGTGCTTTGCCCACGGGAGCAGAGCCCTCCGCAGCCAGGGCAGGGCTTGCAGCTGCCCCCGCCAGCCCCCGCGGTCAGCCCGCTGCCGTCACTCACCAGTGCAGATCAGCTGCAGCTCTTGCTGCTGCCCCCTCAGGTGCCGCCCGGCCATGCCTGTGAACACAGAGCCTGTCACGGCGCCAGCGGCACAGCTCCCTGCCAGCGGCGCTGCTGGCGCTGTGGCCACACGGGCTGCTGGCCCGGCAGGGCTCAGCCCGGCCCTTGGCGCACGCTGCCAGCCCAGGGCACGGCTGCCAGAGGGCGGCAGCAGCAATCGCCAGGCCAGGCGGGGCTCCACGGCATTGCCGGGCCCGGCTGGCGCTGCCGGGGCAGCAGGCGGGGCCGGGGCCGAGCTGCGGCGGGCCAGGCAGGGAGGCCGGGCTTGGGACTCACCGATGATCCTGACGGCCGCCTCTCGCAGGGGCTCCTGTGGGCTCTGCAGGTAGCGCAGGGCCCGGCGCAGGTGCTCGGCCGCTCGGTTCCTGTCCTGTGCCAGCTGCAGAGAGCGGCAGGAGGGAAGGGTTGGCGCAGGCTCAGCCCCTGGGCCGGGCGCTGCCTGCGCCCAGCCGCGGCCTCCCCTGGCCGCACAGCCCTGAGGCGCGGCCGGCAGCCGCTGGCCAAGGGCTCCCGAGGGCAGGGGGCAGGGGGCCGGCTGCTGCCCGGGGAGCCGCAGTGCCGGCCCGCAGCCCCGCCGGGCCGGGGCTCCATGGGCACCCGGCTCGGGCCCATGGGAGCCTGGAGAAGAGCTCGCGCGGCCTCGGGCTGCAGCAGCGGGCAGGGGCACAGCTGCCAGCCCCGCACCCTGAGCACCGCTCTCAGGGCCTTCCAGGCTGAGGTAGGAGTTCTCGGCTGCTCTTACCAGGCACTCCCCAAAGCTCTGATCCACGTGTAGCATTTGTTCGATATCCCTCCTCTTCAGGAATCTTGCTGAAGAATGTAGCGTTTCCCGGGAGGCCTGGAGAGCAGCAGAGACACACAGATGGCCCCACAGTCCAGGGCACAGGAGCATCCCAGTGCCACAGGCTGGAGGAGGCTGCAGCCCACAATGTGCCAGGGCAGGAGGCAGCCCAAGCCCCTGCCAGGGGGACAGCAGTTGGCCACAAGTCCTCACCTCAGCAACAATCTGATTTTCATCATGGCAATGGAAATAGAGTGGGAGCAGGCTGTGGCGCATGTGGGACTTGAGGGCCATTCTTCCCTCTTCTGTTAATAAATCCAGCATCTCTTGAAAGACAGCCATGGAGCTCAGCTGCGCCTGGGTATCATCCTGTATGAAAGAAAAGGGCAAAAGACCTGAGCATCAGCTGCTTCAGGCCCCCCAGGGCACAGGCCTGCATCTGCACAGGGCACCAAGTGTCCCGGCAGCAGCCGGTGGCCGTGGCTGTGGCCACAGAGCCTTACACGGTCAAAGAGTGGCAGGAGTGCCTCAGCCAGGTACAGGGCGATGGGGGTGGCTATTGGGGCACCATTATCCAGGAGCAAATATCTAAGTAGAAGAATGGTCATCCTGATCATGTTGCTGTCATTTTCCTGCAGGAGCTCCACAAGACCTGCAGTCAGGCTCCTCATTTTTTCGGCCTGTGCAGAACAGGACATTGTGAAAGGCCGCCCTGCTGCCGCAGGGCCCAGAGGCCAAAGGCCTGTCCCGAAGCACTGGGGCAGCTGAAGTGGGAGGCAGGAGGGCTGGGAGCAGCTGCCCCAGCACCTGAAGCCCAGGCAGGGCCAAGCGACTGCGTTGCCCAGCCCCACGCTGCCTGCACGGCTTCAGCCACTGCCCCCTTCTCACCATCAAGGGATTCTTGCCCAGCACTACGAGGCCTCGGAGTGCCAAGGAACGCCTGGCCCGGTGCTCGCTCTGCAGGTTCTGTGCCAGGATCTCCAGAACACTGTCACTGCATTCCCTCAAGTCCAGGCACTCGAGGACCTGAAAGGCCCAGGGCAGTGACAGGGAGCCGGCCGGCAGGAGCCCGGAGCCGCACAGGGCTGGGCCCAGGCAGCAGCACAGGGCACGGGCACCGTCCTGGCAGCTGTGCCTACGAGAGGGCAGAGAACTGGGAGGCAGCTCAGCCAGGCAGCGCTGGCCTTGAGGCTCACCTCCACAAGGAATGCCAGGGCAGGGAAATCCCAGTATGGCATCTCTTTGCCGAGCAGGGCAAGCAGGTAGAACACAACCACGAAACAAAAGTGGATGGCTAAGTGGCGAATTTCTCTGAAGAGGGGAAAAAGGAAACAAGACTCTGAGCCAGTGGGGCAAACCTCTCCCAGCCGTGACTCATGCAATTCTCATCTTTCCCCAACACCCTTCCAGCAAGGGGCCCTGGGCCATTTGGGAGTTGGTTGCTCATGGGCACCCTCCTGTCCCAGCCTTTTCCAGTGTGCTTGGCCGTCCCTCAGTGACAAGGCGCTCTGGCCCATGACCACGGGCACTTTGTGGGGCACCTGAGCACAGAGCACCAATGTCAGAGGCAGTGGGGAGAATGGGGTCTCACCTGGCCAGCAGAGCCACGGCAAAGTGGTGGGTGTCAACAGAGAGCAGTGTGTCCCAGCCACACCTGCATTCCATTGCCAGCACCACATCCTCACAGCGGAGAGGGCAGAGCAGGGACTTCAGGGTCCGCACTGCAAACCTGTGTGCAGAGCAAAGCCCAGGTCACGCTGGCAGCACTGGCTCCTTGCCAGGCCACGTGGCAGGGACAGGAGGAGTGGCATGGAGCACCTGTTGGGGTTGGTGGCAAGGCCGTGCTCTTCCTGGCATCCCTTCCAGAAGGCATCGACCTCCTCTGGCATATCCAGAGTGCTGAAGAACACTTGAAAGAGCAGATGCACAAATAGGCGGAGGAAATACACTTTCAATATCCGTGGGAGACAGGGCACCTGGAGGATCTTCAGCATCACCAGTTGCCTGCAAAGGACAAAGCCCCCCGAGACAGCGCTCAGTGCCCAGGTGTCCGTGTGGCAGGGCCTGAGCGGGGCAGGGAGAGGCCAGGAGAGAGGCAGGGGGAGCACAGGGCCTGGTGGCCCTGAAGCTGCCCCTGGGCCAGTTTAAGGCCAGCACCTGAGGCAGGGAGATGCAGTGGGGGAAGGAGGATGGAGAGCTGCTGGAGAGGCAGCCTTGGGGCCAGCAAAGGCCAGTTGCAGAAACTCACAGCCAGGCCGAAGACACCCGTTTTGTCCCCATCGGAGGTGCAGGTGCTGTGCTCTGGCCATCTCCCCAGCACATCCAGGAGGATCAGCTGCGCCAGCTCCGCAGTCCTGGCTGAGCCCATGATGGTCTTCCACATGGCAATGGCAGCTCTGCGGGGTTAGAGCTGTGTCTCAGGGGGGTCTCAGACACAGCACTGGGGGGAGCTGAGCTGGCTGCCAGTTCTGCCTCTGCCCACTGCCTCCCTGCCAACAGCAGCCAGACAGCCCAGCCCTGTGGGGACAGAGCCCTGAGAGGTGGCAAGGGAGCATGGCAGCAGGCTCAGGGAAAGGCATGGCAGGGCTGGGAAAGGGAGCAGCCAGAGGGCCCTGGAAGTCTCTGTTGCTCAGACACCTGGGCCAGGTGGTACAGGGTGATGGGCTGGGGAGCCCTTAGCCCTCTGGGCAGGTGGGCCCATACCTGTCACAGGACGGGGCCACACGCAGGAGCGTCATGACTGCATCATTTGGCTGTGCTTGGGTGAGATCCAGCAGGGTCTCGTCCAGCCTGTGCTCAGCAGAATCATTGTCCAGGAGCCACTGGTGGATGTAGCTGACCATGGCAGGCACCTGGAGAAGGCACAGGGAGGCTTGGAAAGCTGCCAGAGGGAGCAATGTCCCCAGGGTCCCCAGAGAAGTGCATCCCTTCCCACCACACTGCCATGTGGCCTCAAAGGCTCACAGCAACCAGCACACGTGGCTTGGGAGGCCAAGCAATTGCTGGGAGGATCAAAGCCTGGCCACAGGCTGCTTACTTGCTTTGGATTGTAAAAATCTTCCTCTACAAGCATAGACAGCAGGGCAGCACTGGTCTTGCTTTGGAAGATGGGCAAGTACCATCTGAGGCCTGCACCCATGGCGATGGTCTCTGCCTCCTCAATTCTCTTAAGGAAGTTGCAAACGAGCTGTAGGAGAAGGGCAAGAAGCCGGGGATGTTGCATGGAGTGCTGCACACAGGATGCTGGGCTGAGCAGGGACAGCAGGCCCAGCCCAGGTGGGGGTGGCTGCAGGTACCTGTGCTGTTCTGCGGAAGCAGCCATGGCTGGATTCCTGCTCTTGTGTGCGCTCCAGGGCTGCATCTGGTAAAGAGCGAGCGCAGCCAGAGCTGAGGGGCTGTGGGAGAGGCCGGAGAACACAGCCCAGCCCTGCGCTGCCCAGGCAGAGAGAGCCCCAGGATGCCCCAGGGATGGAGCACGGCCACTGCAGGGTATTTGCTCGGCCCCTCTTCCGTCCTGTCCGTGGGCATGTCCCCAGGAGATAGCATGGCACGGCACAGCACAGCATGGCGTGGGGCCAAGCTGGCAGCAGGCACCAGTCCTGTGGCCCAGCTCTGCCACTCACCCTCCTGCGGTGGCTGGAACGGCACCACCTCTTCAGTCTGCTGTGCCGGGGCAGCTCCAGGGCCTTCTTCCTCCTCTTCCACCCAGGCCAGCTTGGGCACTCTTGGGGGTCTCTGCTCCATGTCTCTGACTGGACTGGTGGCTATTTGCAGGAGAGATGCCTTGGAAAAGCTCCAAGTCACCAAGTCTTGCAGTCGTGCCTGGAAGGCACCTTCAAGAAAGAAGCCTCAGAAGGGCTACAGGACAGCAAGTCCTGCACTCGGTCTCAAGGGCTCCTGCCACAAGGACGGGAGAATCCTGTCAAGGACTGTGGTTTGGCCTTGAGGGCACCTGCAGAAGAAAAGCCTCAGGGAGACCACGGGTCAGCAAGTCCTGTGGTCTGGCCTCGAGCTCAGCTGCAGGAACAAGGCCTCAGAAAAGCTCCGGGTGGGACGCGAACGAACGCGCTGTGCGGGGGCTCCTCACGGCACCGCTCTGTCCCATCCAGTCCTGTCGCATGCTCCGAGCACTGTGGCGTGCTCTTGTCACCACCAGCTCCTGTGTCACCACGTGTCACAAAGGACCCTTGGACGCCCGGTTCCATTCCATGCCACGGTGGCCATGCTGCACCGTGTCACCAAGGGCCCTTGCACACACTGCCGCCTGCCCTGGGGCCACCCCCAGCCCAGCCAAAGTGGCCCAGGCTGGAAGGAATGCCTGGCCCCAGGTGTCTAAGCCAGGCCGACAGGATCTTTAGGAAGGGCTCAGAGCATCAACAAATGCTGCCCTGCTCTGCAGGCTCAGGGCAGCAGAAGGAGCCCCCAGGGCTGCCAACGCAGCTGTGCTGGGAAGGGCACAGGGCCTTCAAGGGAAGCTGGCACGGCCTCCTTGGGACACATCCCAGCTGGTGGCCGTCCTAAACCTGCTGGTGTGACACGCACAAGGAACGTGTGGGCATGGGCACGAATGCTGCCCTGAGGCCAGGGGCCCAGGCAGCGCTGACATCAGCAGCTGTGGCAGAGTCCCCAGCCAAGCAGACCTGCCATCCCCCGAGCCCTGGCAGTGCTGGTGCCTGTCTCCTGCCCCAGAGACCTGTGCCCCCGGGGGTGTCTGTGCCACAGGGAGCCAAAGCCCGCATACATTGGGGGCTGTGCTCCTTCCTGCAGGGGCTGATGGCAGGAGCACCTGGAGCAACTGCTGGCACACTTGGTCTCTGTCAGATGATGTTGCTCCTTCCTAAAATGAATTTTTCTCTTGGAAGGCATTGGCAGTAGCACCAGAGCACCATCCATTGCTGAGTTTCCTAGGGTAATTAGATTGCCAGGTAAGAGCCTGAAATTTCCTTGTGCTTTTCTCACTCTCTTTCCCGCATTCTGGAAAAAAAAAATTTGCCCAGCCTCTACTATTCTCAGCTCCAGTTGCTGCATGTCTTGGTCTGGCAGCTTATGTCCAAATAAAACTGTGTCCCTGTTGAGCACAGCAATGAGCGGCCACAAAGTGGGAAGTTCCCCAGTAAACATCAAGGCAGACACGTGGAAGTGCAGAGGGTAAGGATAACTCTGGGAGGAGAAGCTGTTCTGTGTCTGTGATGATGGTGCCCACACCCTGAAGCAGCAGCCAAGAGAAGCGCTGGAAGCAGACGGGCGCAGTTTTGGGCAGCACAATAAAAAAAGTTTTGAAGCCATTAGCCAGAATGCAAAGGAAGACTGCAAGGATGGAGTGTGGTCTGGAGGAGAAGCCCTAGATGCAGCTGAAGCCACTTTGTTCAACCTGGAGGAGAGTAAAGGGTGTCATTGTGGTCTTCAACATCCTCCTGAGGGAATCAGAGGGGCTGCTGCAGCTCTCGTCACTGTTGGGACCAGTGACAGGACTCAAAAAAAGGGCAGGGAGCTGGGACAGGGTAAGTTTCATTTCCATATCAGGAAAAGGTTTTTCACCCAGAGCACAGTCAGGCACTGGGATGGGTTCCCCATTGACGCAGCCCAGCGGAGCCCGGGCTGGCTCTTGGGAAAACTGCGGCACTGTGCCAGGAGTGAGGAACGGCCAAGGCGTGGGTTCTGCCTGCGGCTGAAGCTGGTGAGCCACTGCTCAGTGGTTCAGGATCTACTAACTGCGGCATGGAGCAGGCAAAAGAGACGGAGGAGGCTCCTCGATTGTGAGGTTCCACAGGCAAAGGTTTATCCCAAGGGAAGGATTCAGCAGCAAAGAGCCGCCAGCACTTCTGTGCATGGGATTTTATCGGAGTACAACTCAGGGGGTGGATACAAATGATTGACCAATAAGGAATCTGCAGGGGAGGAGCGACCCGGGGATTGCATCAGTTGCTTGGACTAATTAGGACGGATGAGAGGAGAGGGTAGGTCACATGGGCCAGTGGGGCTTCCAGCAATCGAGGAATTCCCAAGGGCTGGTGCAGTTGTTACGAATATGTACAAGGCCAGACTTTCTCTGGAGAAAAAGGTTCTCGTTTATTAAAATAGCTGCAAGGAACGGATTACCCAGGATATGCCCAGGCGCCCGCACAGTGAGCCAAAACCATAACAGTGCCCTAACCCCAAGTGCACAGGATTCTCCCCAGAAAACAAGTATCCAAACAGAAGAACCCACACCCAACCGAACTCCCCCCATTTATAGCCCCCTTTGAGTCCAGGATTGGTCCATTTTGGATCCGCATGGTGATTGGTCCATTTCCAGGCTTCTTATTGGTCTTTAACGCCATTCATTCTGGACCAATCGTTTCTGCAGGGCTTTGAATGATTGGTCAGGTCTTCCATCCTGTTGCTGTTAAGGCACGGCGGCCTGGTTCTCAGTCCAGCACGGTGACCCAAAGCCCAGGGCAACTCGGTCCATATGCTCCTGACACCAACGTGGTGGACAGCAAAATCGCTTTTATTGAGGGGTCTCGGGGGTTTTTATGGCTTGGGCAGCCAGTGTCACTTCCTCCTGCTCATGTCCGGCTGGGTGCGGCCAGGCAGGGGCAAAGGTCTGGCTGCAGGGTGGGAGGATGTCCTAACTGACCGTACAGCTCAATATCTTCCACACGCAGATTCTAACTCACCACATCTCCCCCTTCCCTCATGATTAGTAAAATCTTATAAAGTTATAAAATGTAGAGGTTACAAAATTTCATGGGTTAGTAAAATTAGTGTAAAAGTATAAGTGTGTTAGTAACTAGCACGCCTTAAAGTAATTGTCGGCGCTCGAGGAACATAATGTTAACCGTTTCTAATCGCCTTTTAACGAATAGCACCAGTTTGTTTAATATACAAGGCCCGAAGATTAGGGTTAGTAAGATTATAGTGACTGGGCCTGTTAGGGTGGAAATCAGGGTGGTGAGCCATGGGGACCGGTTGAACCACGACTCGAACCAGCCCTGTTGAGCTTCTCTGTCCATCTTCCTTAGGTTTAGCCGGTTTCTCAGTTCAGCCATGGAGTCTCTGACGACTCCGGTGTGGTCTGCATAAAAGCGGCATTCCTCTTTCAAGGCGGCACACAGGCCCCCTTGCTGCATGAACAAGAGGTCCAGTCCTCGCCTGTTTTGGAGGACAACTTCTGAGAGCGAGGAAAGGGATTTTTCTAGGGAAGAAATGGATTTCTCGATCCTTTGCAAGTCCTCGTCGACTGTCATCTGCAGTTGTGCCAGTCCTTGATGTTGTGTTACAAGGGCCGAGATGCCTGTGGCAGCACCGGTAGCTCCTAAACCGAGGAGCATTGCGACGGTGATGCCTGTTATCACTTCTCGTTTGTGGAGCCGGTCGGGTTCCTCAAACAAGTGGTACACCTCTTCTTCCTGGCGATACAGCACTCTGGGGACAATTAGAACTTGGACACGAAAGTCAGTAGAATGACTGAATTTGTCAAGGAGTACACATGGGCTTACCCCGGATTGCTGACAGACCCACATTCCCGATGCAGCTGGGATCACCCACTGGAACTTCCCTCCCTTAAGTCTGACGAATTCCCGGCAGACGTTGCCCATCTGCTTTGCCAAGGTTGCATTGCCAAAGCATTTGCCTTGGCCCGTAACCTGACTTAGGGTAATGCCTCTCCGAGGGGTGTCCCACCTGCATTGGCATGGGTTGTCTGATTTTGAGAAGATGAATGGGAGATCGAGGGCAACACCTTCGTAAAAAGGGGGTTGTGCATCATAGCATAACCAGCATGACTCTGTGACGTTCGGGTTGGATTGGTTTAATGATAAGAAGGTAGCATTTAACACGCTTAAGAAAGGATTGGAGAGGGTTGGTTTGGCTAAGAGATCGGATGGGGAGGTAAGTTTTGGCATCTGTGTTTTGTGGCTAGAATTATTGTTAGCTGCGATCCCTTTCATTGCTAGAACTGGATTGGGTCCGACTGATTGAGATATTGAGGCTGGGAATCTAATAATTTGTATGTTCGCCCAGGAGTATTGATAGAGATGAACAAACACTGTCCACACTTTACCTGTGGCCCAGCTATCATGGGTCGGCTGCAGGATTATCGTTACATAGCCTGTGCAGTTATGCAGTTTATAGTATCAGGGCGTAATCACAAACCCCTCCCTATCAAATTTTGGTTCTATACAGCCATGGGGAGTATACTTGCAGGAACTTATCAGGCTGTTGTGGTTCCCATCTATTGCTTGTCACAATTGTCTCACACCCCCAATATCCACAATATCCGTACCCTGGGTAATTACAATAACTTTTTCCTGAGTTAGAAGCAGGGCACCAGTAGGTCTGAAATAATGCCGTCTCCAGGAACCTGGGGTGCGCTGTATGCCTGGGGAAGATGTCTTTTAACCTGAACTTGAAAGATGGGGTGTCGGATGTAACCATTTCTTTGATGACCCCCTCACCTGAGAGATGGCATAGAACCCACCTGAATGGCTGGTGAGGGTAATGTTTTGTGTCTGCCTGTCCTCCGCCTGCTAACCCTAAAAACAAGATTACACAGAGATACCGTTGCTGCCTTGATTTTGATGGTGCGAGCTTCTCAGGTGATGTCGGGGGGCTCGGTGGTCCCTCTCTCTTTCCCGGTAGTGGGGCATATGGGTCACGGGGCCGTCCAATGATCCAGTCCTACAAACAAAGTCTCACAATTCTCATGAGTTTCACTTTGAAGGTCTGGTTTAATAGATCTGAGTGGACACCATTTAATGTCCCCGTCCTTTTTAATAGATGCATACCCCCGCCCCATGAGCACTAGTCTCCAACCTCGTTCCCACCCCCCTAGTTCATTTTTGATAACAACCCGTGGGCCTTCCTCTAGTGCTCGAGTGGCCCAGTGTCCCTGGGCAGGACTGTTTGTTTCATCCCCCCTAGGGAATTGATTTAACGCTAGCAGTGCAGTCGCTAGTATGCGCGCCTGGTCACTCATGGGAATGGCATTGGTGAAGCCTTCTGTCTTTGCTAGTACTTCCAGCTTAGTTTTCAGAGTCTGATTTGCTCTTTCGATGATGGCTTGTCCGGTGCTGTTGTATGGGATGCCATGTACCAGGGTGATGTTCCATTTCAAGATGAATGCTTGGACCGTCTTTGAGCTGAAGTTTGGGCCGTTGTCTGTTTTGATTTGTTTTGGAACTCCAAGCCATGCCATGGCTGTCAGCCAATGTTGGATTGTCGCTTTGGAGTTGGTTTTGAGATGCTGTGTGGCCACAATCATGCCGCTGTACGTATCTACGGTAACTGCAAGCCACGTTCGGGGTTTTGACAGCTGGCATTGTATAAAGTCTGTTTGCCATATTTCGGAGGCTTTGAGGCCTCTGGGGTTGACGCCGCCTGACCACAGCGGCAACTTCTGGCAATGGGGGCACGTGGCGACGATGTGCTTTGCGTCCGCGGTAGAAATCCTGCACCTTTTCGCAAGCGCTTTAGCTCTGATGTGAAGGGATTCATGCAACTGACGAGCTTCTTTCAGTGTCCATACGCCCTTTGCGGCGGCGTCAGCTTTGTTGTTGCCGATTTGGTAGAATCCTTTGATCGGGTCATGGCTGTTGACGTGGATGACTGACATGGTGCCCTTCCGTGAATAGAGTGCTTCCTCCAGCATCATTGCCACTGTGGACACTGACACACCTGGTACGGACATAGCTAGGCAGAGCTTGGCTACAAATATGGAATCAGTCACAATGTGAAGGTGTTCTTCTGGGAACAGTCCGCACGCTAGCACCACAGCTGCTGCTTCAAGTTGTTGGGCCGAAAGCGTGGGGTCGGTTGTCTTGACACATTGCCAGTGTTCTCCTGACTGCCATACTGCCGCTGCGGTGGAGGTCTGTGATGATGCGTCCGTGAAGATGGTTGGTCCTGCCCGCAGTCAGTCGATTACCTTTGGTGGGAGGTCGATATCGATGACCGTGAGCAGCCGAGTCCAAGGGGGTTTTTCTGTGTAGCGAGTCTCTCCTCCAAAGCCTGCAAGGGCCACGGCTAGATGTTCCGATATTGTTGTTGACTGTGCAGAGAGCTGTTTGCGGAAGGGCAGGTATATCTTGGAAGGTTCGATGCCCAGGTGTCTTAGGGCGAGTTTCCTGCCTTTCATGATGAGGCTGCTGAGGCACTTGACTCCTGGGGAAAAGACACGTGACGGTTTCCCCAAGACCACCCATAGTAGCGGTTGGGCCTTGTCGGGGGGTCCTTGGGCCAGGGCCCCCACTCCTCCCTTTTTTGTAAAGTGGACATACAGATCAACTGGTGCACTTGGATCCCACCTGGTGAGCGTGCTCTCTGACATCTGGCGTTCGATGAAGTTGAGCGAATTTATCGCTTCCGGTGTCAGGATTTTCTGCTCCCATGGGTTCTTTCCTTTCAAGAGGTCATTTAGAGGGTCCATGACCTCGGGAGGAATCAGAACGATGTTGCGGAGCCACTGTAGGGACCCTACTGGCTGTTGCACGTCGTGGAGCGTTCTTGATATCTCGGTGAATTTTCATCTGGGGAGGAGTTATGTAGGAGCTTGTGATTCCCACTCCTAGGAAGGTCACACACGATCCCTTTTTTATTTTAGCACTCGCTACCTCAAAGCCATTTGTCTTTAAGGTCTCGGAGATGGTTGATACCAGCTGGTCCACTTGTTTTGTGGATGGTGTAGCGATCAGGATATCGTCCATATACTGCACGATGGTCTCAGTCGGATTACTCTCCAGGACTGGTGCTAGGGCTCGATCCACTGTGATCTGGCAGATAGTCGGAGAGTCTGTCATTCCTTGAGGGAGCATACGCCATTGGAAGCATAAACTGGGTCGGTGGCTGTTCGGGAAGATGATGGAAAAGGCAAACCGCACCTTATCGTCGTCGTGCAGAGGTATAGAAAAGAAGTAGTCTTTGATGTTGAGCACTGCACAGGGTTGTCCTCTCGGTATCATCGAGTTCATGGGCAGCGAAGTTTGCACGGGGCCCATAGGCTGGATTCTCTTGTTCACTTCCCGTAGGTCGTGCAGGAGACGAAAGCCTTCACCAGACCGCTTAGGTATTACGAAAATCGGGGTGTTCCATGGGCTTGTGGAGGATTCTATATGATTCTTCTGTAACTCACAGCTAACTAGCTCAATGAGAGCAGTCATTCGAGGCGTTGATAGAGGCCACTGCCCCACCCACGCTGGGTCAACTGATTTCCACGTCAGCTTGATGGGTAATGGCGGGTATGCGGCAGTGGCCCTTAGAATAAATTTGTCACCCTAACGTCCAGCAGGGCTAGTGCGTCCCTCCCCAGCAAGGGTGGGCAATCTGGCATGGCATATGTAATGAGGGTGATAGTTCTTCCTGGCCCTCTCTCGGTGCAGAGGGTTATTGCTACTGGTTGGGTGCTCTTGCGGGCTCGGGACAGACCTCCAACTCCGCCCACCATGGAGGCTTCTTCTAGCTTCCATGATAGAGGCCAGTGTATGTCTGGGATGACGGTGACATCTGATCCTGTGTCCACCTAAAAGGGAAGGCAGATGGCCGACTCGTTGGAGCTGTTGTGGAGACGACACACCGCCCACACGATCAGAGGGTGCTTGCCTACCTTCGCGGCGAAGGCCACCCATGGGTCTTGTTCCCATGCTTTCATGGCCAAAGCCACCCAGGGGCCTCGTCCTCAGGGAGCTGTTCTTGGTATTCCTGAGGTGCTGGTGGGCTTGGTTGAGCCATTGGCTGAGCGACAAAGTTGGTCATTCCTTGAGGGGGTGGTGGGCATGGGAGCCCTGTGCCCCATTGAGGGTTGCTGTAGCTGGGCCGCTTCATGTTCCAGGTGGGAGGGGGCTGGGTACGGCCCGGCTGCCCCCTCCCTCTCCCGTTTCCCTGAGGCCTGGATCTGCATTCCTTAGCCAAATGCCCTTTCCTGCCACACGCCAAGCATGGTCCCCTAAATTTCCCCTGGCGTGGTGGAGCAGCTGCTGGTGGGCGTCCTGAATGGGGGCAGTTTACTGCCACGTGGCCTGCCTGGCCACACTTAAAGCATGGCATCACACTGGTTATTGCAGTGTGAACTGCTGCTTGAATGGCGGCACGGTGCTCTTCCTTTGCAACGTGTCTGATCATGGCAGCTATATTTGACCCAGGTGGCAATGATCTTAAAATGTCCTTGGTGGCTGAGTTGCATTGCTGGCACAAGCATTCTGCCAGCACCGGGCCCTTCGCTTCTGAGGGTAACGCAGATGAGTCCAGTGCTGCCTGAAGTCTGTCCACAAACTGGGTGAAGTTCTCACTTTCATTCTGCTTTATAGTGGACCATGGTGATGGTCTGGCTATTACTTTAGAGGCAACACGGATGGCTTCTCAGGCAGCCCGAGTTGTCATAACCTCGTGAGCCCGCAAGCGTTCGGCCTGAGCCTGCGGCGTGATCATGGCAGGATCTGTTCCCATTAGCCTCTGTAAGCTGGAGCCGTGCAGAGGGTGATCTGCTCCTGCTACCAAGGCAAGCTGTCTTATGCAATTGTCTTCCCATTCCTGTTTAAAAACGATCATTCCTGCCCCATGAAAGATAAGCCTGCAAGTCTGTTTTATGTCAAAAGGTAATAAATCATCACCTCCAAAAACGCTGTCAATGAGTGTAGAGACCATAGCAGAATTAATCCCCCTGTCTGCAATCGCTTTAATAATTGCCTGTATGTCTTTCGGATTCACCGGGGAGTAGGTTCTTTGATTTCCGCCTGGGCCCCCCACATGGACCGGAAACACCAGGTGGGAGGCTGGAGCGTACTCTGCACAAGCTATTTTTATTTTCCTCTAGTCTGTGATTGGGGTTCGATCTTTCTCTGATATCCCCTTAACCCATGCTGGAGCACTGCGGCTTGTGATCTTATACGCCACCAGTCTCTTTTTGTTAAAACCAGAATCCGAATCGGAACCCTCTGACCACCTTTCGCATTTGTCCCAGCTCGAGTCAGAGTCAGAGCCGGAAGTGGACTGATCGGACACTGGGCTCCCTCCGCCTCCTGGGGGAGGTTCTTTCCTTATAAGGACCTAATGTGAATAAAGTGCTCTGATTGGTCTTACGCTCCTCCTCGGGGGCCGCCCCTCCTCCCTGCTCGCCTGCACCTGCTCTGTTCGGCGAGCCTTCTGCATTTCCGCCCCCCACTTCCTGTTTCCGGCCCTGCACACGCGGTCCAGCGCCATCTTCAAACCCATAAGGTGGCGGCGGGTTTTTATCGGCGGCTTTGGGGACTGAAGATAATGCCGCCTCTCGCGCCTCCTCTGCTAATCCCTGCCAAAATGCCCGCGCCTGCTCCCCCCCCTCTGATGGTGAGTCCGCTTGCTGAGGGGAATCCAGCGCCCGTGTCTCCGCGCACCCAACCGAATCAGATTCCTCCGCGGTTTGGGTCGCCGCGCCCACCCCCAACTGCGGTATTGCCAGCAAACACGTTTGTGCGGCTTTCCAGGTTTCTTGCTCTTGCTGAGCTTTCCGTAAAGCCCGGACAACTCTGCCCCACGACTTTAGGGCCTTCCCTGAGCCTGAGGACATGGTATCCTCGGCCAGGACCTTTTTACATTTTTCCCAGACATCTGGGTGTAAGATTTCTACTGGGCTTTCAATAGCCCCAAGCTCAGTCAGTCTTGGTATCACGAGACATATATCCTTAAGCTTACACTCGATACCCCACTGCGCGTGGATCTGACTTACGACCTTTGCGATTGCTTCCATGTTCCTCGCTGGTCCGGGGGCGTCCCCCCTCGCTGCACCAGGCCAGCTGGGCAGCACACCGGTCCTACGTCCAAGGCGTACCCCGAACCCCAGGTCCCTGGTTCAATCCCGGGTTTTCGGCACCAAATTGTTGCCATTAAGGCACGGCGGCCTGGTTCTCAGTCCGCCACACTGACCCAAAGCCCAGGGCCACTCGGTCCATATGCTCCTGACACCAACGTGGTGGACAGCAAAATGGCATTTATTGAGGGGTCTCGGGGGTTTTTATGGCTTGGGCAGCCAGTGTCACTTCCTCCTGCTCATGTCCGGCTGGGTGCGGCCAGGCAGGCACAAAGGTCTGGCTGCAGGGTGGGGGGATGTCCTAACTGACCGTACAGCTCGATATCTTCCACACGCAGATTCTAACTCACCACACATCCAATCCCTCTTCGACCTTGCCTTGCCCTGCCAGACCGCCCTTCCACCAAACCCTGGACCCTTCTCCTAGAAAATTCTAATCAGCCCCCTATTCTTAACATAATACAATTAATATAACACAATTAATACAATATAATTGAACTATACCCTAACTTAACATAACTCAACTTTTACCTATAACAACTCCCCCCTCTAAAACTTTGATTGGGCTTTAGCCTGCATCAACCTCTTAACAGTCTCTTGACAGTTATTTAATTAGTTTCTTAACTAGTCTTTTAATCAGTGCTTTAACATGTTTCCTTTTCAATCCTGTTTAGTTGTCTCAATGTCTGCTAAATGTCGTTCTTAAGCCACTTGTCTTACTTCTCCTTTAATCGTTTTTCTTTCTGAACAGATCCATTTTTCTTTCATAGGGCATTCCCCCAACAATTTCTGTTTAAAAATTCCCTATATTTTCGAATAGCCAATAGCCTTTGCCGTCCTCTATACAGGTGGTTAACGATAAAAAGTTGATACAATTGGGGCTGGGATTCGAGTGTGTTCTGCAGATGGCAGTCCAAGACTCTCCTGCAGACAGAGGATGATAGCATTTTTCACACAGTTGTATCTCCCCCTCTTTGATGCTGATAAGTAAGAAGATCAATAGAACTGAGGGTCTGGTACAGGCTACTCTATCATTCATGCCTCCCCTCCGCAGAGGATCATCAACTCCTTTTGGCAAGAGTATATCCTGATCCGGTCTTGCCCCCCCTTCTCTTTCTTTACTACTGTGCTGTTCTTACCGGTTACTGTCTCAGGAGTCTACTTCCCCTTTTGTATCAACCTGTTCTTTCTTTCTTTTAGGGCCAGATTGCTGGGTGCATGGGAGAATGCTCTATCGCTTCTCAGATCACAGGATCTGTAACAGGGAATACCAGAGATTAAAACATGGTTTTGATAATTCATATAATCGCACTCCCATATATAAATACCATTTTCTTAAGGTAAAAGAATGTTAAAAACTTTTCAATTAAATATCTTATAATAAATCTAACAGAGTTCTTATTATAACTTATAGCTTATGTGGTTCTTATGGTGTTCCTGATGTCTGCTTTAACTTATCTGTAGTGGGAGATCATCTCTCAGGAGCAGCAACCGGCCCTTTTACTCTGGTGACATGTGTCCATCCTCGTTCTTGCATCCTATTGGCTGTTTCTGTGATGAGTAAAACTTGAAATGGACCTTCCCATTTTGGAGTTAGTGGTTGTTCTTTCCAGGTCTTAATTAACACCCAGTCAACAGGCTGGAATTTGTGGATTTTAAAATCAATAGGAGTAGTTTGAGGAAGGTATTCCTTGTTCTTTAACTCCTCTAATGTGCAGGGTATGGTCTTTATATATTTTCTCAAGTCTAATTCTCCTTCTTCATATGTTCCCGTATTACCTGGAGTAGTTAAGAAAGGTAAGCCAAACATCATCTCATATGGAGAAATCCCTATATCCACCGTTGGTTTAGTCCTTATTCTCAATAATGCCACAGGGAGACATCTTAACCAATTCATTTTTGTTTCCTCTGGTAATTTTGTGAGAGTTGTCTTAAGAGTCTGGTTCATTCTCTCTACTCTTCCAGAACTCTGAGGTCTCCATGGGGTATGAAATTTCCAGATGATATTTAAGGCCTCTGCTATTTGTTGTAATATCTTGGCAGTAAAATGAGGACCTCTAACAGAGTCAATAGTATTAATCATTCCATATCAGGGTATGATTTGTTCTAATAAAATTTTACTTACAGTCTTGGCTGTTGCTCTTGTGATTGGGTATGCCTCCACCCAACGAGTTAGATGATCTATTATCTCCAGTAAATACTTATATCTCTGTACTTGTGGTAATTCTGTAAAGTCAATCTGTACACATTGAAGTGGCCTTTTTGCTAATTCTCTACCTCCTTGAGGTAATTTTCTCATTACTTTTCTATTTATCATCTGACTGGGGACAGAAAGGTCCCTTCCACAACCGGCGGCCCACCTTCCCCCTGCGTGTCACCGTCCCTGTGAAGTCTGTTTTCAGCCATCCCTACAACCCCCTTTAGCTGGGATCCTAGCTCAGGGTAAGCCTACTTCCCCTCTATGACCCCCTTCCCACTGGGGTCCTAGTTCAAGGGAACCCTACTCCCCTTGGGTTGGGCACTGTCCCCTTCCCTGGCTTCAGAAAAGGGGCACTCCCCTACACGGTGGCCACTTTTTTCAGTGGTCTCCGTATAGGAGTATTTTCTCCCACGCCCAAGGTCCTAGTTCCTCAGGGAGTAGACTCCCCTAGTCTATCCCTGAGGAGCAGCCCTCCAGGTGGTTTGAGCTAGCAGTCAGAGCTCTACCCCTCACTGGGCAAGTCTGCCCCACTAACCCCACTCGGGGGCCCCTATGACCCCCCAAAGGGATCCAAGTTTGGGATGCCAAGTGTGTTCCCCTCTATAACCCCCCAATGGGATCCTAGTTTGAGGGGTACAACTCGGGCCAACAGCTCAAACCACCCCTAGGAGCCTCCAATCACCAGAGGAACGGGAGCCTGAGCGGATAAGGGCAGCTATAGGTGTGCACTCCCCGTCTCCCCTACTCCCAGGGGTCCATAGGGGTACACACAATCCACGACAACACTCACTTCCCTCTGTTCCCAGCCAACCCCCTCGCAGGAGTCCAGAATCGCCATGCTGGGAGGCCTGCACCCACTTCAGGGGTCTGTACTCACAGCCCCCGTCTCATTCACTCACCTGCACTACACAGCCCCTATTACCTTTAACCCCACTCACGTTACTCTGAGGCAACGTGAGCCCCACTCCCTCTTGGAGGACTCTCACCTTTTGGGTCACTGTGTTCCCTGCAGCCTTGGGTAGAGGCGCAGTCCCTTCTGAACTCTGACATAGTCCAATCTCTGGCAGCCAAAAAGGTGGCTGGACACGTCTCCCAGCCCTGGGCTACCACAGACTGTTTCAGGGCATGGTCTATCCCAGACGATTCCCCAAAATTATGTTGTGAATATGGATGAGGCCAAACTTTCTCTGGAGAAAGAGGTTCTTGTTTATTAAAATAGCTGCAAGGAACAGAGTACCTAAGATAAGCCCAAGCACCCACACAGCGAGCCAAAACCAGAACAATGCGCTACCTCCAAGTGCACTGGGTTGTCCCCAGAAAACAATTTCAGAACAGAAGAACCTCGACCCAACTGGACTCCCCCCATTTATAGCCCCCTTTGAGTACAGCATTGGTCCATTTTGGATTCGCATGTTGATTGCTCCATTTCCAGGCTTCTCATTGGTCCTTAACGCCGTTCTTTGTGGACCAATCGTTTCTGCAGGGCTTTGAATGATTGGTCAGATCTTCCATCCAATCCCTCTTCGGCCTCGCCTTGCCCCGCCAGACCGCCCTTCCACCAAACCCTGGACCCTTCTCCTAGAACATTCTAATAACCCCCTCCACTCTTAACATAATACAATTAATATAACACAATTATTACAATATAATTGAACTATACCCTAATTTAACATAACTTTTACTTATAACAGGGGACCAGCCTGCCAGGGCCACTGCAGGGCTGGGGACAGCGGGGTGGGGCCAGCGCATCCCCCAGGGACTCACCAGCGAGGCCGAGGGTCCAGACTGGAAGGGAGAAAGGACAGGGCTGGGTGGAGGTGGCACTGTGGGGACAGAACCACACAGGGTACAGGGTGTGGGGGCTGTCACCAAACTGTCCCCGTGTGGGGACAGCAGTTCTTGTGGGAAAGTACATGCGTGTGGTCCCCAAGAGATTTGGTGAGGCAGGGGGACATGTCTGTGTCACAGCCACCTGTGCACCACATCCCTGTGGCACAGACACCTTGGGAAAAGGGACACTGGGGCCACCCTGGACATATGAAGAACATGGGGACACCATGGACACAGCCCAGCCTGGCCCAGGTCACCCCCACCAGCTCATGATCCCATCCCCATGATCCCATCCCCATGGCCACATCCTCACCGTTCTTGTCCCCTTCTGTCCCTGCATCCCAGTTCCCTTGTCTCTATCCCCAGAGCTCCCTGAGCCCAAAGGTGCCAGTCCCCACATTCTTGTCCCCACATCCCCAGCCCCAAATTCCTGCCCCCTCTTCCTGTCCCCAAAGCCACCCTATATCCCCAGTCCAACCCAAGTTCACTATGGGTAACATGGACTGGCCCTGCTGGCACTGGGGACCTCAGGGGACCCCACAGCCCCCGTGTGCCCCCTCCCCTCCCCATCCCCGGGGTGTCAGGCCCGTGCCCGGGGCACTCACCCCACAGGAGCAGCACCACCTTCCCGGCCATGCCGGTGTCCCCAGCCATGTGCACTGGCTGTCACTCGCTGCTGTGGCCACCGCTCCCCTGGCTGGCGGCTCTTGGGATGAAGGGGAAGGAAGCGAGGTCACGTCTGTCCCCACGTGGAGGTGGCCCTTGGTGCGGGCAGGGTGGCCACAAGCTGGGCACAGGCTTGGGACATGACGGGATGGTCTGGGGACATGGTGGGGGATGGTGTTGCCAGGAGTGGGGGTCTCAGGGGATGTGGGGAACCAAGGATGGGTGTCCAGCAGAATGGGGGTCCAGGGGAATTGGGGTCTCCATGCCTGGGGGGATTCAGGGATGGGGGTGCTGTGGGAACAGGGTCCCCAGGGATTTGGGGTCAGGACATGTGGGTGCCAGGGTTGGGGGTGCAGCGGGAAAAAGGGGACCCTTGGGAATAGGGGTTCTGGGCAACAAATGAGCCCATAGGATGGGATCAAGGCAATGGTGATGCTGGGCAATGGCAGTCCTGGGATGGGGGTCCCCAGGGAGGAGAGACCAAGGCAATGGGGGTCCCATGGTTGGGTTCCCAGGGGAATGGGGGTGCCAGGGATGGGCAGTGGCTGGGTAGGCTCAGAGATCTCACCTCGTTCCCTGGGTACTTCAGATTCTGAGGTGACCCAGGGCTCTGCACTGCCCCCCTGGGGTGCTCGTTTCCTGGGCGGGCATCACATGGGGGTCCTGAGTAGCTCTGCCTCTGTGCCCTCCCCTGCCCTCGACTTTTTCCTCTCTTTATTTCTCTTATTTCCTTCTTTTCCTCACTTTTTTGCCAGGGCACAAAAGTTTTGAGGAGATAAAGAAAAGAATTTCACAACTTTGTTAAAGTTGTAAAAGCCGGTATGTTTATTACAGTGCTGGACGCATGCGGAGAATGCTCTCCTCAAAAGGCATGCGTACCTCTGGGGACTTCAGGTCCCTTTTTATCCTCCTTTCAAATACATATGTATACAGTTTCACAATAGGTTCATACATATTTATTTTTACAGGATTTCGCGTGACATTTGCTGCTAGTTTCTTTGATCAGAAAGAATTCCTAGGTCAGGTTGACTTGTCCTTGCAGTAGTTTCTGTTTTTCTTTATCTCTCTCTCTCTTGTCTTTCTATTATTTCTGTTCTGCATTTTTCCCTTCAGCTTTGGCCTTAGAGACTTTTCATTCTTTCTGGACATTTCACCTAATTCAAAATGGATTTTTTTTACTCTGGGGATTTTTACTTTTTCTCACACCTTCATCCCCTGTTCTTGACTCAGCAATCCCGGGGAGCACCTGAGCAGGGAACAGGTTGAGTGGAGGCAGGGGAGGGGAAAAATGGTGTGTGGGGGGTGCAGGGAAGGGTGGGGAGGCTGTGGGGGATGGAGGTGTTGGGCTGTGCCCCCTCAACACTTTCACTTTTTCCTGGACAATGAGGAAGAGGCCGTTTGTGCTGAGAGTCAGATGGGAAAGGGGGGGGTTCTCTCCTGGGCAGGCACATCCAGGGGGGTCCTGTCCTGGGGGGATCCTGTCCCAGGGGGTGACACATCCTGGCATGGGGGGTCCTGTCCCGGGTGTGGCAGTTCCAGAAATGTCCCTGCACATTCCTGGCCGGGTGCCTGTCCCAGGGGTGGCACATCCTGGGGACCCCTGTCAATGCAAGGCTGGGGCCCAGCCATGGCCCAGCCCCACTGCACAGGGATGGCCATTGCCCAGCCCTGCTCTGGTCAGCCCCAGGGGGCAGTCAGCACCTGAGGGTCCCCCCTGCCCCCTTGGCTTTGATTCTGGCAGCTTTAGAGCTGCTGCAGAGGTGAGAATTCAGTGGGTGGAAAAAGGCCTGCCTGTGGTTTGCTCAGCATTGCAAAAAGCACAAACTGCAAAGGGAGCCCAAGCAGTGGCTCTGTGAGGGCCTTTGATGGTTTTCAGGGCAGGGCTGGCTGGAAACCCCCCCTGCAGGGGCAGCTGAGAGAGAATCAGTCTGGAAATGCAGCAATTGATCATTTTGTCCTTTTGCTGAAGGGTGTAAGAGAGTCCGAGAACTACTGCAAATCCCATAACAATTCTTCAGGGCTGGACCCCTCTGGATGTGACCCCCAGGACAGAATTCATGTCCTCGCCTCTGCAAAAACAGCCTCTGTCTTCTGCTGCAGGAAAGAGAAAGTGAAAGTATTGCAGAATCACAGCCATAGGGCCCCAACCCCCACAGGACCCCAATCGCTGCCTGCACCCCCCACCCCCCTTTTTCCTCTTCCTGGGATGCCCTGAGCTGTTACCTGCTCAGGTGTTCCTTAGGATGGCTGAACCAGGAAATTCGAGGTGACAGGAAAAAGCCCAGGGGTGTGTGGGGCAGAGACCCAGAGACTACCAGGACAGCCCTGGGGTGCCCCAGGGTGGGGGCTGTGCTGGGCCCTGGGTCACCCCAAAATCTCAGGCACCCTGGAAAGAAGCTGTGACCCCATGCCCACCCAGCCACTGCCCGTCCCTGGCACCCCCGTTGCCCTGGGAACCCAACAATGGGATCCCCATTGCTTTGGTCTCTCCTCCCTGGGGATCCCCATCCCAGGACTGCCATTGCCCAGCACCACCATTGCCTTCATCCCATCCTATGGGCTCATTTTTTGCCCAAAACCCCCAGAATCACTATTCCCCATGGTCCCCTTTTTCCCCCTGCACTCCCAAGCCTGGCACCCACATGTCCTGACCCCAAATCCCTGGGGACCATGTTCCCACAGCACCCCCATCCCTGAATGGCCCCAGGCATGGAGACCCCAATTCCCCTGGAACCCCATTCTGCTGGACACCCATCCTTGGTTCCCCACATCCCCTGAGCCCCCACTCCTGGCAACACCATCCCCCACCATGTCCCCAGACTATGCAGCCTTGTCCCCAGCCTGCCCTATCCTGTCCCCACCCCCCTCCCCACCAAGGGGCACCTACATGTGGGGACGGACGTGACCTCGCTTCCTTCCCCTTCAACCCAAGAGCCGCCAGCCAGGGGAGCGGTGGCCACAGCAGCGAGTGACAGCCAGTGCACATGGCTGGGGACACCGGGATGGCCGGGAAGGTGGCGCTGCTCCTGTGGGGTGAGTGCCCCGGGCATGGGCCGGACACCTCGAGGATGGGCCCTGGTGAGGCAGAGACTGATAGGGAGGGGACACAGGGAGACTGAAGGCTCCCCTGAGGTCCCCAATGTCAGCAGGGCATGGAGCCCAGTATGACCAGAGTTTTGGGGTGGCTTTAGGGACAGGAACAGGGGAACTGGGATGTGAAGGCAGGAACAGAAGGATAGAGATGTGGGGACAAGGATGTGGCAGAAGGAGACTTGGGGCTTGAGTAGCTGTGGGGACAGGGACAGGGGAACAGGAATGCAGGGACAGGGACAAGGGCCACGTAGCATGGGGATAGACCAGGAGGACAGGTGCCATTGGAATGGGATCATGGGCACAGGTCCATGGGGTTGTGATTGTGGGGACAGGTACTGTAGGGCTGGTGAGGTGGCCAGTGCAAATATGGGGTGTCCACAGTGTCCCCATGACCCTCACCCAGCCCTGTCTCTTTCCCCTTCCAGCCCAGACCCTTGGCCTCACTGGTGAATCCTCAGGGGATGCCATGGCCCCACCCCGCTGTCCCCAGCCTCACACTGGCCCTGGCAGGCTGGTGTCCCCTGTCACCCACAGGTGCCCAGACCACCCAGCTCCTGGTGGAGCCCCCCTGGAGGCCGGCGGTGCTGTGGGACCGGGTGACACTGACCTGCCAGGGCTCGGGGACCGCCGGTGCCACCACCTGGTACAAAGATGGGCAGCGCTGGGGGCAGGAGGGAGGCAGCAGCTTCACTGTCACCGAGAGAGGCACCTACACGTGCCAGACCGACAGACCCGGCACTGGGCTCAGCCCCCCCATGAGAGTCTCAGACGGTGAGGGCGGTTTGTGTTCCCAGCCTGGCACCCATGGGAACCCTGAGGACTCCGGTGGGCTCCACTCCATGAATCACCCTCTGGTGTGACCAGAACCCATGCCCTACACACAGGGACATCCCAGAGCATCCCAGTGTGGTGGCACCCTTGTGTTGAAATTGGGGAAGCCCGGTGTGCTGGCTGTGACCCAATGCGGATGTCCCGGTGACATCAGGACTCTTCAGACCCCTGTGATGTGACGGCACCCCTCTGCCCCCCAGACCAGGTGGTGCTGCAGGTGCCGGCGCGGGCACTGCTGGAGGGGGGACACGGTGACACTGCGCTGCCGGTACAGGCAGGACAAGCCGGTTCATTCAGTGTTCTTCTACCACGAGGAGACGGAACTGAGGGGGCGCAACAATGGGACAGAGCTGTCCCTGTCCCTTCTTCAGCTGAACCACAGAGGCCGCTACCACTGTAAGGCCTGGGTGAACAACAGGGTATCACAGGGATGGGAGGAGTCAGCGCCGGTGACAGTGACAGTGCATGGTGAGCACCTTGACAGCCCCACAGCCCCTTGCCAGGGACTCGGGGTCACCGTTCCCACAGTCCCCCATCTCCTGCCCTGAGCTCTTCTCGGTGCCGGTGCTGAAGGGTCCCCCTGAGCCCACCCAGGGGTCCCCCCTGACTCTCAGCTGCCTCAGCACTCCCAGCCCCCTGTGGTCCCGAGCCCCCTTCCTGCACGTGTTCTACCAGGACGGGCAGGTGCTGGGGGGCCCGCAGGGGTCCCCGCAGCTGCTGGTGCCCGCCGTGGGGGTCTCCCACTCGGGGAATTACAGCTGCCAGGGGCGCTCCGAGGGGGGGCCATGCGGAAGAGCAGCGCCCGGCTCCGCGTCACGGTGCACAGTGAGTGCGGGGATGGGCACGGGGAGCCCCCACAGCCTGCTCGGGTCCCCTGGTTGGGCACCTCCATGTTCCCCTGATACCTTTCTTGTGTCCCCCTGCCTCTGTCCTGTGTCCCCTCACCCCTCCCTGGTGTGACCCCATCCCCAACACCCCCATCACACCCATCCCCTCCT
>VZSJ01042542.1:0-14077 GCA_013398405.1 Pheucticus melanocephalus | reverse complement strand
AAAAAAAAACCAAACACAAAAACAAAAAGGCAGAAAATACTGTAGTTATTAAATACTGAGTAAGTCTTTTGTTTTGCACTGCAGATTTGGACATAATACACAGAAAAATGAGTTTTTCTAGATGGAAAGTTTTACATCTAGGTATTTATAACACATACTACATCTTTACACATTGAGCTCTCATTTTACAATAGTATAGTAAACCATGTTTACTTGTTCAAACCACTAATTCTCATTTCAGATTTTCTCTGAATCAGGTTTTATTTTTTTCCCAGACAATGCCCTCTCTGCTCTTCTTTGTCTCTTTTCTTTCCTTCCTTTCTTCCTCTCCCCCCCTTCTCTGTTGACTTTCTCTCTTTCTTTCTCTCTCTTTTATTTTATTTTTTTTTTCTAGCTCTCCTTTTCAACCTTGCTTCCTTGGAAGTTCACTGCTGCAGTTCTCTTTCCTTCTGAGATGAAGGTCACACACTCCTTTTCTCTGGGTCAGCTTCTCCATCCATCCTGGGGCTGTTCACAGCTGGGGTTCAGCCACATCTTCCCTTGTGCCAGCCTTCTGAGAAGTCTCTGGGGCATTCTGTTTGTCAGTATTGACCATCCCCAGCTTTCAGCATCTCCTCCTGCTGTCACCCCTTTCTCAGCCTAATTTCTTATTATATCACAGTCTTACAAGCCATGAGTTCTACAGCATTGCACTAACAAGCTACAAAACGGCCCCATACCTATCTCTACAAAGTCTTTTAAGGATAAACTATCCAATTAAGAAATGACACCTCAATTATTTTTACTTTTAACCCAATAACCAACCACCAACAGTGGCCCACAATGTGGATTTTTTAACCAATTACACAAAACCACCCAAACCCATGGAGAAGGAGAAGAAGGAGGAGGAGAAGGAAAAAGGAGAAAGAGAAGAAGGAGGAGAAGGAGAAGGGAAGGAGGAGAAGAAGAAGGAGGAGAAAAGAAGGAGAAGAAAAGAAGAAGGAGAAGGAGGAGGAGGAGGAGGAAAAGGGAAGGAGGAGAAAAAGGAGGAGGTGAAGGAGGAGAAGGTGAAGGTGAAGGAGAAGAAGGAGAATGGGGAGAAGGTAAAGGGGGAGAAGAAGAAAGAGAAGAAGAAAGGAGGAGAAAGAAGAAGGACGAGAAGAAAGAAAGGAGGGGAAGAAAGAAGAAGGAGGAGAAGAAAGAAAGGAGAAGAAAGAAAGGAGGAGAAGAAAGGAGGAGAAGAAAGGAGGAGAAGAAAGAAAGGAGGAGAAGAAAGAAAGGAGGAGAAGAAAGAAGAAGGACGAGAAGAAAGAAAGGAGGGGAAGAAAGAAGAAGGAGAAGAAAGAAAGGAGGAGAAGAAAGAAAGGAGGAGAAGAAGGACCAGCCACCACCCTAAAACCTCCATCTTGCTTTATATCTATTACTATATTCTATACCCTTAAACTCTAAGTTTCCCATCTTGTGATATCACACACTTCTAATCAAACTCCACACCCACAATCCCAGTCCTGTCATTCCATTTTGGAAGCTTCTCCATGGCCTCAGTTCAAATGCAGTGTTCTCCTGGAGGTCAGTGCCTGTTGGCACAGAAAGTCCAAAATTTGGAGTTTCCAGGGTTCCAGCACTCACCTGTGGTTCTGCCAATGCTCACACCCCAGCAGCTGCTCCCAGTTCTCTGCTGCTCCCAGCCCTGCTGAACCAGTACCAGCTCCCAGATCCTTCTGTGTGTGTCAGCCCTGGGCTCGGGGCCAGCAGGAACCTCCACCCAAATCCTCACCTTTTGTGGGAGTGCTGTCACCTGAGCAATGGGGAAACAACAAGAAACCTGCAGCAGCCAGTTATTCCCTGACACTGCAGCCTTTGTGGGTTACCTAAAAGCAGAGGCCAGACAAAATTAAGGGGATGAAAAGTGGTTTCATTCATTGAATATGGGTGTGTATTGAATGTTTGGGTGTCTTCTCTCTGGGCTGTATCTCACTCTAAGCTGGAGGCACGTTCAAGGAGTTGGATTTCCCCTCTGAATGGTGTCTTTCTCACCTAAAAATATTATTGAGACTTAATTCTTGGGTACTACTGTCTCTGTGGAACCTCAAGTAATATTCAAGACCAGTACAATAATTATTTTATGTCATAGTTGGGATGGAGACAATACAAAGCAACACACTCCATTTTCAGAAGGCTTCAACTCTTTTTATTATAGCCTGCATGCTTTTTATGCATTCTTACAAAGCTCATAAGTTTACACTTCACTCATTGGTCACCAAAGACAAACAAAGTGCTCATTGGAATAGGCAGCTGCAGGTTTCTCTTATTTATCCTTCTTTCTTTCTTGGTTTCTGTGTCAGCAACCTTGGTTGGAAATTCTTTCAGGGGTAAACAAGGATCCTCTTCTCAAACTCCTCTCTGGCTCACAGGTCACTTTAAAACCTCTTCCACAATTTAATGTACAGAGAAACTAAAGCATTGATAAGTGAAGAGTTTGACTGGTCAGAGCTCCCCATCATGAGCCTCCAGCAAAGTACAAATGTCCTGAGCTCTGCTCTGATGCTTTGTCACACAGACAGCAGTGACCTGGAAGAAGGAAGAAAAAAAATATGAATAGTGCTAAAATAGTTAGCACATAAAAAAATTAACAAGCAAACAACAAACCACCAGCAGAGCAGCAATTTCCATGAGGTTTAGAATAGGCAGTTGAAGCTTCTCTTATTTATCCTTCTTTCTTTCTTGGTTTCTGTGTCAATGACCTTGGTAGGAAGTTCTTTCAGGGGTAAACATGGATCCTCTTCTCAAACTTCTCTCTGGCTCTCAGAAGTGACTGTAAAACCTCTTCTACAATTTAATGTATGGAGAAACTAAAGCATTGATAAGTGAAGAGTTTTACCCATCATGAGCCACCAGCAAAGTACAAATGTCCTGAGCTCTGCTCTGATGCTTTGTCACACAGACAGCAGTGACCTGGAAGAAGGAAGAAAAAAAATATGAATAGTGCTAAAATAGTTAGCACATAAAAATTTAACAAGCAAACAACAAACCACCAGCAGAGCAGCAATTTCCATGAGGTTTAGAAAAAAGAGGGGAAATTATTCCCTCTAATTCTGTTCCCATCTCTCTTGGGCTTTGAAGGGTAATGTACTGAGAGATATTTTAGCATCCTGGGAAATCTCCTGCTCAGCTGAAGTGACAAAAGCCTGCAGGAACTGTTTGTGTTCACAGCTTTTAACAAAGCAGCCACCAACAAAGCAGCTTCCAGCCACTGGAGAGAAACAGAACAGCACAGGGGTAAGGTTTAGCTAAATGGAAGAGAGAAAAACATAGAAATGACCTCTTGTTAGACAAAAAGCCTTTAATTTATTTTTCTTTAGGTTTGTTAGAGCTGTTTCTTCTCATCTGATCTCAGCTGAGCTCTGAGAATTCCAACGTAAGTTGTGAGGGTCTTGGAAATGGCATCCCCAGTTTTTATCAGGAACTGGAGCAGGACAAGGGGGAATGGCTTCAAACTGAAAAGGAGTAAGTTTAGATCAGATATTGGAAATAAATTCTTCCCTGGGATGGTGGCAGGCCCTGGCACAGGGTACCCAGAGCAGCTTTGGCTGCCTCTGGATCCCTGGAAGTGTCCAAATCTGGGTTGGACAGGGCTTGGAGAAGCCTGGGATAGTGGAAGGTGTCCCTGCCATGGCAGGGGTGGGTTGGGATGGGCTTTAAAATTCTTCCAACCCAAACCAGTCTGGGATTCTGTAATTTTGGGATTCTGTGATTTTGGGATTCTGTGATTCTGTGATTCTGTGATTTTGGGATTCTGTGATTCTGTGATACTGTGAGCACTTTTCAAGAGAAACATGGACGTGTTTCTCAAAATGTGAGAGGGAAGAGAAAGGGATTGCTTGGAAAGGAAAGCAGAGCTGGATTTAACAGATTAAAAGACTAGAAATATGGAAATTTCTTATTGTACTTGATGTGCTTTTAAAAATCTTACAACCTCTGTTGAGAGTATAAGTTAAATATAACTTTTCCCTCACTCTCTCTCTGTGTTTTCTATGCAATAGCAGTGCTTCTGAGCATGTTTATGTGGTAAAAAAGGCATTTTTATTCTACTTTCAGTGGACTAGAATGTAAAAAATAATTCACCATTATTTTTACATTGAAAAGCTTCATTCTTGAAACATGGAAATTCTCTTTCTCTGCCACCTGAGAGTGATTTGTTAGTAGAGGAAGGTACCTGAAATGCTCCATTAATAACCCTTTTAAAATTAAAGTAGTGCTAGTCAATATTCTAAGGTGCTTTAAGGTAGATCTGGAATTTTTAAAGCCTATTACAGAATGGGGAACTATAATATTTCTTTTCTCTTTTTAGTATCCTTTTGGTTCAGGCACCTTTCAATTATGGTTTGTATTTTATAGCCTGCTAAATCACTTAAAGTGGGTTTTTTCCTTGTACTGCTTGAATCTCTACTGGCTACACTGGAACATGAGTTACCTGCCTTTCCTGTCAGAATTTACCACAACTTAAATCTCATGGAAGGCTGGGAGATGTGAAAGCCATCCTTAGAAATGAAATTGTATTTAGTATTCTGTCACTTTATTATTTGGCAGCAGTGATGTACTTGTAATGAAATATATATGTTATGTAATCAGATTGATTCCACACAGATTTTCGATATGCAAGAGAAAAATCTAATGTGAAATCAATATTTTGAAATGCAAATAAATAATGATATCATAAAAATACATATTTATTTTTCTTCAGAACATTAATGGATTTTTTTCTCTTAATGTTTTATATGAAAAATATTTTGTGAATAACAAATACTGTACATCATTCTAGAGAGTCAGTTGAGCATTGGATAGGAATGTGCAGGAATATGTAAAAAAATGTTGTTTGAAATCTTCCCTAAGAAGTGGAAATAAGAGGCATAAACATCAAACTTCAGGTATTTTGTGAAAAATTAAGATTAATTCTATCAATTAATGCAAAAGAAAAATGATGGATGGCTACTGTAATTATTGTAGTCTAAGACTATGTAAAAACTGTTATTTGAGGGAGAAGTGGCCTATTTTAGTCAATCCATTGGAAATGAGAGAAATTTTCAGCTGCACAGATCCTTTCCAATTTTGAAAGCAAAACTCAAATGCATATATCCCTTAACCCTAGCAAACTTATTTAAAGTGCTCTTTGTGAAAGAAAAAACACTTATTTTCTTCTGCAAATATTCAGAAGTGAAGGAGACATAAAACAACTCAAGTTTGCTGTGCAAGAGTGCAGGACTGTGCTTCTGTCTGGGGGTAGCTCAAACTGAGATCAAACACACATTTAATAATGTTGTCTCTTCCCCTCTGACTGTGTTTTAAGTGAAGATAAGGTCTGTGAAGAAATCACTGAAGCCCAAATATTTTCTTGGAGCCAGGATCCAAATCACCAATCCTGCTGTAGGCCACCAAAAAAAAATTCAGAAGTTAAATAATAAGGAATGGTTAAATAATAAGGGATGTCAATTAAATAACTGGTGTGGTATCTCTAGTTAAACTGTGTATTTGCAAGTCCATTATAAAGAGGGTGCTTGGGGGGAGATAATACAAAATGTTTCCTTATTTCTTTCCTTTTTGTTCCCCATACATTCTATTGTATTTGCTGGGATTTTCGTGGGAGGGAGGAATGATGAATCTGACCTCATGTTCTCAGAAGGCTAATAGATTATATATTACATTATATTATATTATATTATATTATATTATATTATATTATATTATATTATATTATATTATATTATATTATATTATATTATATTATATTATATTATATTTAAAGGATACTTACTGAATGCAAAAAGATAATAATGAAAACTCATCATTCTTTTTAGAGTCTCGACACAGCTTGGCACTGATTGGCCAATGAGTGAAAACAACTCACACCAGAATCCAATGAAACAATCACCTGTGAGTAAACAATTTCCAAACACATTCCAGATGAGCAAAACACAGGAGAAGCAAATGAAATAATAATTGTTCTCCTTTTTCTCTGCAGTTTCTCAGGAGAAAAATGCTGAGCAAAGGGATTCTTCAGAAAATGTAAATACCACAACATTCCAGGTCTTCAAGGCCATCATGGCACAAGAAAATGATACCCACATCCATGAGTTCATCCTCCTGGGATTCCCCACCACCAGAGAGCTGCAGGCTGTGCTGTTTGTCATTTTCCTGGCCGTGTATTTGCTGACTGTCACCGAGAACATGGTCATCATCACTTTGATCATCACCCACCCCCAGCTCCACAAGCCCATGTACTTTTTCCTGGGCCACCTCGCTTTCCTGGAGGCCTGCTACATCTCAGTCACCGTTCCCAAGCTGCTGCACACTTTGGTGGTGAAGAACAAGAGCATCTCCCTCACGAGCTGCATGGCCCAGATGTACTTTTTCATTGCCCTGGTGTGCACTGAGTGTGTCCTGCTGGCTGCCATGGCCTACGACCGCTACGTGGCCATCTGCGCCCCGCTGCACTACGTCCTCGCCATGGGCCACAGGGCCTGCCTGCAGCTGGCCACGGCCTCCTGGCTGCTTGGCTTCCTCATCGCTGTGCTCAAGGTCTCCTTCATTTCCCAGCTCTCCTTCTGTGGGCCCGGGGACATCAACCACTTCTTCTGTGACATCAGCCCGCTGCTCAACCTCTCGTGCACCCAGCGGCGCCTTGCTGAGATGGTGGATTTCATCTCGG
This sequence comes from Pheucticus melanocephalus, assembly GCA_013398405.1. Lineage (NCBI taxonomy): Eukaryota > Metazoa > Chordata > Aves > Passeriformes > Cardinalidae > Pheucticus > Pheucticus melanocephalus. The sequence goes on along the minus strand of VZSJ01042542.1, from coordinate 7,392 downwards.
CCTTGTTTACTTTGTTGATCCCCCTCTCTGTCATCATCATTTCTTACATCTGCATAATCAGAACTGTTTTGCTCATCCCCAAGGCCCAGAACAGGAAGAAAGCCTTCTCCACCTGTGCTTCTCACCTGGCTGTGGTCATCATTTTCTTCTCAGCCACCCTGTTCATGTACGCTCGGCCCAGGAGCGCAGACTCCAGGGATCTCAACAAGCTGGTTTCCATCATTTACACCATTGTCACCCCAATGCTAAACCCATGCATTTACTGCCTGAGGAACCAGGAGGTGAAGGACACTTTGCTGAAGGTTTTGTGTAGCAGGACTGCTCTCTCCAGAGTTTCTGCCTCTGATCACTAATGAATGCTTGGGAGATGATCTTCCAACTGAATGTGTCTGAATCCTATGAAAGCCTAATAAGATTTTTACTTTGACAGAAAGGGTTATTGGGGTTCTCCAGTTATTGGTTATTGGAGTCAATCTGCATGTTCAGCTAAAATCTATGAATCTATGTGAATGTAAAAGGTTTTTCTAACTGAACACATCACTCATCATTCCCAAGGAGTGGAAAAGGCAATAAACATAATTCTCTTCTCTGAATGTACTTTTTTGGTATGCATCAAAGAACAAAATTGCATTCTGACCTTGATTCAACTTAATATGAAACTAGGATACAAGAACTTGAGGACCAAATAATAGTTATGTTGACTTTCTTCACAGGAATGAGGATGGGAACTTCAGTAATTCAGATAAAACCAGTCATTTTAGATAGCTGTGATAGGAGACCATGAAACACCACTGAGAAGTTTCTTCTTCATTCACTTGAAATATAACTTTGGGAAGTAGCTCAGATTCAGAAACCAAACATTTACTTTTGGGGAAAAGAGTTAGTTTGCACAGTTTAATTTCCATTTTAAATGCTAAATGAGCCTCCTGATTTTTAAATGTTATTTTCCTGTGATCCTTCTACATCACATGAGGAGATGTAAGCACTAAGAGAACAATCAGTTGCCTAAACACAGATCTTTCCTAAAGAAACATTCAAAGGAGAGGGTCAGGAAGAACTTGAAGGTAATTTAACACACAGACACAAAATCTTGCATTATCAGCCTGATGGTAAATGATCCTGGGCTCTGTTTGTTACCCAGGACTACATCAACATTACTGTGTCCAGTTTGGCACTTCCCACTAGAAGAAGGACAAAATGGACATTCTAGCAAAGAGCTACCAAATGACAGATGGGTGGGAGCACACAGCACACAGAGAGAGACAGATGGGAGCAGTTTTTTAAGTCTGGAAAAGAGAATGTTGAGGAGGTGTTATCTGCAGTCTGCCACCATCTGAAGAGGGTTAGAGAGGAGATAGAGGCAATTCTTAATTGGGTATGCCTGAAAAGACAAAAGCAACAGGAACTTGTTCCAACAAATTAAATTTAGATAAGATAGAGTGATGAAGCACCACAACACAGTCCCAGAAAGGTCAAGAAATCTCTGTCCTTTGAGCTTTGCAAAGCTTGACCTGACAAGTCCCTGAAAACCTGACCACCCTGAAATATGTTTGAGACAGCAGAGTGAGTTAAAATATTGTGGAATTAAAGCTGTGTCTTTCCAACCCAAGTTTTTGTATGATTCTTTGGTCTGGATGTCAAATGGAAAAGTCTGTGGCATCTCAAACTGCAACAGAAATTGATGTTTAGGGAAGTGAATGTGGTACCCACAGAGCAGATTTCAACATTGAGCAATATGTTCAATCCTATCCAGGGAATGGATGCTCTGCAGATGATCCATGCCACTCCTCCACTGGGGAGCCAAGAGCTGGGTGCAGTACTCCACATGTGAAAATATTTATAATTTATAATTTTATAGCATAACTCTGCCCATGTCTCTGTTACATCAGCGGTGCCTTGGTCTGGCTGAGAGCTGAAAATGTCAGAGGTACTAAAATCTCTCAGGGGAGCTGTTTAAGCACTGCTCTGACCTCACATCCAATGGCCTAAATAGCAGCTACTGAGTTGCAATTAATTGTTTTTATCCCTTTTTATAGCTTGTCACTGTTAGACCACAGCACAGCTTCCAAAACCCCATACTGAACAAACCAAATAATTTATTTTCATGGTTCATGTACCCTGAGTCATATCTTCACATCTTAGGAGGCCATGGTAAGCATCTCTCTAGTTTATCCACATTTTCCTTGAATTGCAGGGATCCCAAAATTGGTCCATGGTAATTGGATCCCAAAATTGGTCCATGGTAATTGGATCCTCACCAGCCTAACAGAAATGAGGTAAGAACAAACACTACTCTCCCTTCTCCATGCACTGACATTATTTAAAAGTTGTCTTCTTCATGAGATGACTTTACATTCCTGAGCATGCATGTGTGGCTTTGGCCAGAAGTTAGAATTCAATAGCACACCATAAGGGATGTCAAATGTCACTAGATTCTTATATATTTGTAAAATAAATCAAACTATGCCCCAACAGCCAAATAACTTCTGTAATTCCAGCTCTCCTAGATGCTAAACTCCCGTTATTTTCACTGTATGAAAAGAATTGTAATTTTATATGTAATTAATGAAATTTAATGTAATAAATGTAATTTAAATGTAATAAATGTAATTTTAGCCATGGTTCTGTCTTAAGGAAGATATCTGATTCACATGAGACCAGCTGGAGGGAGATTTTACAACCAGCTGCTCCCCCCTGGCAGCATGGAGGGGACCACATCAGGGTTTGTACTCTTTGTGCCACAGAATCCTGCAGCAGCTCCTCAGCTCTGTTTGGGAGGGAGCTGACCCCATCAGGTGACAGATCAATGTTATCTCTGATCCTCCTTTTGCTCTGAACATATTTTTTGCAGTGTATTAGAAAATTCAGCAAATGCACAGCTTGGCTATTTGTGGGCCAGAACATAACTCCAGTGTGGGTGAAGCTACACTTACCCAAATCACTCACTCCAAATGTGATTACCTGTTACGGGCACTGATTTAGATTAGGACATTAAAATGTTTTTCTAGATTACCTTTTGGTAAAAGACTGCCATATCCTCTGCCTCGGGGTATGTCTTTACTTTCCTCTCCCTATAAAAACCAGCAGACACTAGCTGGTATTCTTTCATTGTTCAGTGTCTCAGAAAAAAAATCTTCAGAGTTTCTTCTGCTCTGCATGGAATCACAGAGGAAACAATAACATCCCTCCTCTTTCTGTGATTGCTTCCATTGGGAGGCTACTACAATTTCTGAATCAGACCTCATGAGACACCACAGGTAAATAAAGTGTTGATTTCTCTGTGCTGGTATAAATCACAGCTCTGACATATCAGTTCACATTCAGCTGTACCTACTGACCACATTCTCCAGGACCACTGGATTCCCACTACAGAAGGTTGAGAACAGTTTTGTTTTTAACAGCACAGGCTGAGCCATTCTTATGTTTGAAGGATTAATCTGAGTTAGCTGCAAACAAACCAGACCCAGAATTGGAATTTGCTTGCACTTATGCTGTATCTGAGATCTCTGTGTACCATCTCAATAGATGTAAGTGTGCTCAGAGCCAGATATAGAAACCTCTACTGGGCTCCTTCAGATGTGTTTGGAGAGGTTTTTTATTTTAAAAATGAATATATCCTTGTGGTGCTTCATACTTCTCTTAGAGTTCCTGGAATATATATAATATAACTTTAGAAATGTTTAGATGTAGAAACTAAAGCATTGGAAATGTGAATATCTGTCTATAACCTCATAACCTGTCACTTCTTTATACTGGATGAAAAATATATTAGCATCAGTCATTATTTGTCTAAGGTGAGATTTGTAATGTATATTTATCTCTGTGAAATGTAAATTTGTAATGTATATTTACCTCCATGAAATGTAAATTTAAAAACATGCTGTAATTTTTAAAATGAAAGAATTCTCAATCGAGCAGATAAATTTCACAAAGTTTTTTAATGTATATTTATCTCCATGAAATATGAATTTTAAAAAATGCTTTAATTTTTAAAATGAAAAAAATCGGAATTGAGCAGATAAATTTCACAAAGTTCATTTCTAAAAACCCAGCAAAAAATGTCTGAGCTTTTACAGAGTCTTTAAGTGGTGGTGTAACTTATGGCTATGAATTTAAGCCTGGTAGTTAGGTGTCATTGCATTAATTTATTGCAGGTGGACAAGGTTCATCTCTCTTCTACAGAATGGGTGGGAGGAATGAAACCAAAGTCATGTATTTCATTCTCCTGGGTTTTCCCACCACTGGTGAACTGCAGCTGCTTCTCTTCTCTGCTTTACTTCTGGTTTATTTATTAACTGTGTTGGAAAACTTCCTTATCATTCTCATCATCCGAAATAACCACAGCCTGCAAAAACCCATGTATTTCTTCCTAGGGAATCTGTCCTTCTTAGAGATCTGGTATGTCTCTGTCATTGAGCCAAAGATGATCAGAGATGTCCTGTCTCATGACAAAAGGATCTCATTCCAGGGCTGCATGGCCCAGCTGCATTTCTTTGTGACTTTTGTTTGCACTGAGTATGTTCTGCTGGCCGTGATGGCCTACGACCGCTTTGTGGCCATCTGCAAACCCCTCAGGTACCCCCTCATCATGAGCCACAAGCTCTGTGCTCAGCTGGTGGCTGCCTGCTGGATGTGTGGTTTGACCACCTCTTCCATCAAGCTGGGCTTTATAGCCCGGCTCTCATTCTGTGATGTGGACAAAATCAACCATTATTTCTGTGACATTTCCCCCCTCCTGAACATCTCCTGCAGCGACTCCTCTTTGGCCGAGCTTGTGGACTTCACCTTGGCTCTGCTGGTCATCATGCTGCCTCTCTGCACTGTGGTGGCCTCCTATATCTGCATCCTCTTCACTGTGATGAAGATTCCTTCTTCCCAGGGGAGGCAAAAGGCTTTTTCCACCTGCAGCTCCCACCTGACCGTGGTGATTTTGTTCTACTCCACCACGCTTTTCACCTACGGCCACCCCAAGCTCATGTACGCCTATCGCGCCAACAAGGTGGTGTCAGTGCTCTACACGGTGGTTGTGCCCCTTCTGAATCCTCTCATATATTGCCTTAGAAACAAAGAGGTCAGGGTTGCCATGAGGAGGACTTTTACTTGCAGAAGAGACACCAAAGAAATCAACTGAAGAGTCCCAGAGAAGGGGCTTTGCTCATGAAGATCAACTGGCAGCACTGAGGAGATGAAGTCAGGAGGTCCAAACCTTAATCCATGCAACCACCACTCATATTTATTGAACTAAACCTTGATATATTTGTGTATATACTATGGTTTTGACTTGAGATTTGTGAGTTTGGGTTTTTTTTGCTTGTTTTCCCCCTAAGAATCGATGCTGTCACCCTTTCTTAAAAGTCTCCAGTTGAATGTCTGCTCTGTTTTTAAAGGTGTTTGGAAATGCTGGAAAATGAACCCCAGATTTATTTACTCTACATGGAATAGACTCCAGAAACCATTGTAAATGCACGTGAAAATCAGCTATCTATATGTGATTTATTTAGTCCGAGATTTTGTTATTATACCTTGAGAGAAATAGGCAGCAGAAAAGGATGGGTAATTGTAACATTCTTAGATATCTGGTGTAGGATAAAAGGAACCATCCTCTGATGAAGAAAATGTTTCTAATATGGCATTAGAGAAGGTATAATGTGAATATTCACATGGTACAGCTGCGTTGTCACCTGGCCTCTGTCTCAGCTCCACAACTCCTTCATGAGTTTTTAACTGAAATTTTGCAAGCTTTGAAGTTCCTTTAATGCAGTGATTTGGCTACACACTTTGACTGCTTTTAAAGCACTGATCTGAAGTGATTGTTTTGAAATAATGTCAGGGAAATCCTTCAAATACACTGTGAGGAGGATTATCATCCAATTATTATGGGGTTTATGTACACTAATAATAATATTCTTAGATAACCTGAAACAAATAATTCATAACCTATTCAACAGGGGTTCCCTAGGGAAGGAGAGAATACAGAAAAGTCTCAAACAAACCTTTTGAGAATGCAAGTTCCCTCTTGCATCTAGGCTTATTTCTGGAAGTTTTCCTAATAAACACTTTCACAAACTCAAGTACTTTTAAAGTACTGTAAATAAGTCACTACCCACAAGTAAACAAGGTAAGATTAAGTCCAATCTTAGCTTTTGAAAAACTTTCCTTCTCTCTTAATCTCACTCTCTGCCTCCAGGAGCTGATAAGAATGTATGCAAATGCAAGATACTCTGGGTTTAGAACATATTGATTAATTTTCAGTCATAAAATTTGGGAAGCCATTATATCAAAAACAGAAACATCTATTTCATGCAGATTTATTTAAAACTATGTGCCAGAACAAAGAAAATTTATTATAGTGTACTGTAACTAAATGTGACACTCCTGTGCTGAGAAGAATGCAAGTTTGCTTTTTGAGAAACAGCCCCATCCTAGGGTGTGTGAGATACCCAAACAGGAGCTGTGAGATGTTTTTCCCTTCCTGGGGTGATTGCTGCACCCCAGAGCAGTGTTCCCTTAGAGGCTGGGCCCTCACCTGGACCAGACTTCTCAGTTTTAGAGGTGAGAGCACTCCTGGAGTCAGAAAAAAAGAACACATTTAGTGAAAACTTGCTTTTGTTTAGAGAAGAGAAGCATTGTTGTGTGGGGAGAAGGCAAGGGTGTCTGTTCTATTTTGATAATCTGGAAGAGGTTTCACAGTGACTTCTGTGAGCCAGAGAGAAGTTTGAGAAGAGGATCCATGTTTAGCCCTGAAAGAATTTCCTACCAAGGTCCTTGACATAGAAACCAAGAAAGAAAGAAGGATAAATAAGAGAAACCTGAACTGCCTATTCCAATGAGCACTTTGTTTGTCCCTAGTGATCAATGAGTAAACTTATGACTTTTGTAAGAATGTATAAAAAGCATGCATGCCATAATAAAAACAGTGTGAAGCCTTCTAAAAATGGAGTGTGTTGCTTTGTGTTGTCTCTGTCTCAACTACAACAGAAGGAAGCAGATACTAATGGTTAATGAGGTCTTGATTAGGTCCACAGTGTTTTGCTTAGCAGAAAAAAAAAATCTACAAGGGGCAGGAAGGGTTCTGCATAAGAAGCAGTGAAAAAAGTAGGGGTAGAAGACACACAGAAACAGCTTTACACTTTATTGTTTGGGTTTGTTATTTTATTCCTTCTATTCCTTCTATTTTTCTTCTTTTGCAGGCAAAGAAAAATGGCACAAGGGGAAAATATCTCATTTGAGATTTCAGATGTTTGCTGTGAAGGTCCAGGACTCTGGAAACTGAATCCCTGGTGGTTTTTATGTACACTTATTAAAGTATATATAAGCAACATGCTAAGGAGAATGCTCTTAGAAGCAGTCAGAGGAAAGGCCAGTGATGTATTGATTACAAGAGAAAAATCA